>PVJA010006891.1:0-71014 GCA_004027025.1 Myocastor coypus | reverse complement strand
ATACATGACACCAGTAGATGGTCAGACATCTTTCAACTTAGTGTGAAATATGTTCACACACTGTGATCGGTACTGAAGAATATACAGGTATTATTTGCCCAGAGGCAACACTGATGTGTGAGAATGTGGTACGTTCACTAAAGAGGGAGCAGAGTGATGTGTATTCAAGTGTAGCAAAGGGATAGTAAAGGCCTGTGAGTCTTATTAGGTGTCTAATAGACATCACAGGTGACTGCTGAAGATTTACATTTGAGTGCTGTATCAAAGGAAGAAAGGTCCTTGGAAAAGAAGTCATTTAGGGACATGAGTTAAACATGTTAATCATTTCAGGAAAGAAAATTTAAAGTAATGTTATTTGAACTTTTATTATCTCGGGGCTAGTCTAGGCCTCTTGCATATGCTATCTTTAATTCTCACAGCAGTGCTGTGAGGTAGGTATTATTATGACTTTTGGGCAAATGAGGCATCTAGGACCCCATGATTAAGTTGGCAAGTTGGAAAGCCAGAGGGAGCTGAGTAGCTCGCTTTCAGAACCTATATCCTATACTGTTGTTTTTTGGGTTTTTTTTTTAACTTTTTGAGACAGAGTCTCACTGTGCAGTTCAGGCTGGCTTTGAGCTCACTTTTGTAGCCTAGGCTGGTCTTGAACTTGCACCGATCCTCCTGCCTCAGCCTCCCAAGTGCTGGGATTACAGGCATGAGCCACCACGCCCAGCTACTGTTGGTTTTTAAAAAATGTATTTAGTATAGGATTTACAGGGTCTCACTACACAAACCAGACTCAGTGATCCTACAGTTTTCAGCCTCCCAAGTGCTAGGATTATGGGCACATGCCACCAGGCTCAGTCTCTTGCCCCATCTCAGTGTGCCCCATGTGTGGGGCTGGCATGCCAGGGATCAAGCCCCCATCACTGCACTGTGCCTGCCTAAACAGATGCTTTATTCTACTGAGCTATCTGGCTGGCCCGCATACTATTGTGTTGTTGTCTAAATATAGTCAAATGTTCACAGTAAAACTGTGGCTCTAAAATAAGTGCTGAAATGCTTTATTATTTTACAAGTTATGTGTTTTATTACAATGAAGAGAACATGTCAATATCAGGCATCTTCTGCTTTGAAGAGTATAGTCCTAGAAAAAAATTAGCTTTCTCTTCATTGTAAATTCCATGAATTTGCACCCCCCCCCCCACTACCACCACCACCTTTTTTTTGTGTGTGTGGTACCAGGTGTCAAACTCAAGTACTTATTCCACTGAGCTATCTCCCTGGCCTTTTTTTTTTTTTTTTTTTTTGTCTTTTTGAGACAAGGTCTTGGTGCAGTTTAGGCTGGCCTCAAGCTCACTTTGTAGCCCAGGCTGGCCTCAAACTTGCAGTAATCCTTCCTCAGCTACCCTCAGCCACCCGAGGGCTAACATTACAGGCCTGTGCTACTGTGCCCAACCTTAAACCCCCTTTTTTGTAGGCTGTCTACAAAAAGTGAGCATCTTGATATTTAATTAAATATTAATGGGCCAGCCAGATAACTCAGCTTAGGCAGGCGCAGTGACTGGGGCTCAATCCCCGGTACTGGTCCTGCCCCTGGGGTGTGCTGAGATGGCGAAGGAGACAGTGTGGTGGCGCGTGCCTGTAATCCCAGCACTTGAGAGGCTGAAAACAGGAGAATCGCTATGAGTCCGATCTGTGCAGAGACCCTATAGACCTTGCAGTAAATACATTTTAAAAAATATTAAGTCTGTAGTTTTAATATTAAATTAATACTCATATTAAATGTTGATAACGTCCATAAAGATATCTGTTGTCTTTTTTTTTGTCCTTTTGAGGCAGGGTCTCACTATGTAGTTCAGGCTGGCCTTGAACTCACTTTTGTAGCCCAGGCTGGTCTCGAACTCGTACTGATCCTCCTGCCTCAGCCTCCCAAGTGCTGGGATTGCAGGCGTGTGCCACCACGCCTGGCTACATTAACTACTCTTTATTTTAAAAATGTGTGATTCAACTAAAATGTTAATAGTTTAATCCTGAATCCCAAATGCAGTAGAGAAATCTGAATTCATTGTTTACTTTTCTAAATTTCTTTTCTCTGAAGATGAAGTTAGTATGTGGCTTCATTCTGGAACCTCGGCTACTGATTCAACAGAGGAAGGGACAGAGTGTTCCGACAGAGCTTGCTGTTCACTTGAAAGAGACTCAGCCTAGGTTGCTTGTGGCTGCAGTCCTGGCTTTACAGAAGAACAACAAAATTGGAATTGAAGAGGCAGATTATTTCTTTAAGGTGTGTAACCTTTTAAATCAATTAAAAGTTAATTTTTCTGGGTGGCTTGATAAAAATTAATGGAAAGACTGAGAAAAATAAGTAATATTTTCATTTGTTTATTGAAAAAACTGACTTATGTCTAATAGTCTTTTCTGGAGAAACTTCATTCATGAAATTTTGTAAACAACAAACACTTCTTAAAATGTATAAATTTGTCTTTGCGTGACACTCAAGCATTACTTGCATGACCCACATGGGAGTGTTCAGTCTGCTAGCTATAATTTGATCAGTGCTGTATTTATTTGGGACATGACGGCTTGTTTGTGTTTTCAAGGTGCTCTGTGATAAAGATGAAGGTAGTGTTCCTCAGCTCTTGGTAGACTTTTGGGAAGCGCAGCTGGTGGCCTGTCTCCCAGATGTGGTACTTCAGGAGCTCTGTTGCAAACTCATATCACAGTACATCTGGAGATTATCTAAGAGGCAACTTCCTGATACCATACCTTTAAGAACATCAGAGGATCTGGTAAGATAATGGAATGGTATTTCAAATTAAACCATACATTGCAGATTACAATAATGTCTTACTATTAATGAGTTGGAATTGAACCTAATTTTCTTTTACCAGATACCTTATTTAAACTAGATTTAAAAGTATACTTAACGCTTTTCTATTATAAAATTTTCCTACATTTAAGTAATTTTGTTTCAAAGAATGCCCCACATTTCTCCTGTATACTGATTCACAGTAATAAAACCCCAGTAATTAAAGCATGTGAAAAGGACACCCCCAAGTCTGTACTTCCTCAGCAAAGACTGAATAAGTACAACATGAGAGGAGAGACTGCTCTTACCCTTCCTGACGGGAAAGGAACTTCTAAAGGCCAGTTGGCTGGAAGGCTGCCTCAGCTGTCATCTGTTTCCTGTCTGCTGGGTACAGAGGAACATGACCAGCATGCAGTGCTCTGTAGCATTACACAAGCACTGTTGCTACCTTGCTGTCTGCTCCTCTTCTGACCCCTTGCCTCTCATGGATGCCACACCTAGTGTGGATTAACTGAAAGGGTCACTGGCTTCTTATTGTACCATGGGAATTATCTTGAATTTATGGAAGATATTTTGCCTCCCAAATGAAATAGAATAAAAACTACTTTAAGTGTTACTGTTAACTCTTTTTATACAAGCAGTATAAATAGGGGCCCGGCGGGATGGCTCAGTGGTCTAAAATGCCTGCTTGGGAAAGCTTGGGCGGCTTCAGGGACCGCAGTTCAATCCCTGGCACCACATGCTGCGCCAGCCCTGCCCTCGGGGCGGGCTGAGCCGGCCATAAAAATGAGTGAATAAACAAATAAAGGTTCTGAAACAAGAAAAAAAAAAATAAATAAATAAAACAAAAAATTCTAAAAAAAAAGGCAGTATAAATAAGCCTTTTTGTTAGGAAGTACTTTTCTGGAATGTTTCAAATTTTAAATTGTAGCTGGGCATGGTGGTGCATGCCTGTAATCCCAGCACTTGGGAAGCTGAGGCAGGAGGATTGGTACGAGTTCAAGACCAGCCTGGGCTACAGAAGTGAGCTCAAGACTAGCCTGAACTGCACAGAGAGACCCTGTCTCAAAATAAATAAATAAATAAATTTTAAATTTTAAGTTAATATTTAGTGCAGATTACTTGGGCCGGCCACAAGGCTGAACATTTCCATGGTAAAATGTCTGAAAGACTTTCTGTCACTAGAGCAGTGTATACCTGATTCTGTGACATTGCAGGTGATTCATGACTGCTTACATGTTGTGAATGGCTGAGAAGTTTTGTGGTTATTATGTTTTGTTTATAAGAAATTCCTTTTATGTTTTAGATAAATGCCTGTAGTCACTATGGCTTAATCTATCCCTGGGTTCATGTTTTAATATCATCTGACTCCTTAGCTGATAAAAATTATACAGACGACCTTTCAAAATTACAAGTAAGTAAAATGCTTTTTTTTTTTTTTTTTGTCTTTTTGAGATAGGGTCTCGCTGTGCAGTTTAGGCTGAACTTGAGCTCACTTCTGTGGCCCAGGCTGGTCTCAAACTTGCACTGATCCTCCTGCCTCAGCCTCCCAAGTGCTGGGATTACAGGTGTGTGCCACCACGCCTGGCTCCAAAGTGCTATTTTTTAAAAAAAAATATTTTTATTTAAATTTGGTAAAAGTCAAGTGTCATATTGATCTAGAATGTATCCTTTTGGGGGAAAGTCTGTTCTGAAGCATACTCCAGAGCTGTGATAGAAATAGCTGCCTCTGTCTGGAGCTGTAGGTGGGATTGTCTGAGCTCAGAGGCAGGTCTCACTGAGGTAAGTGGGCCAGCTGCCCTGGATTATGTGACACATAACCAGGATGTGTTTGTAAAAACTGTGAAATTAAAATGTGGCCAATGTGTAGTGGTGTTTTTGTTTACGTGTGCATGTGATTAATGATATAGACCTTTAAACCAACCCAACCACGTATGATTGGTTGTGTTCTAGAAGACAGGTCAGAGTAACTAACCTTAGCTTATCTGGCTTCTTCTATAAAAGATTTTTTAAAAAATAGTAAAAGTAAAGCACAATTAGAGAATTCAGATCATCCTTAAGAATTTTGACTATAATAAGTGTTTTCCACTGAAAATGAAAAACAAAGCCTGCCTAGGACTTGGCAGATCATGCTTGGCTTAATTGTGTATATGATTTTATTTAATGTAGTTCAGTGGCCTAATTACTGAATATCACCTACATTTGTAGGCTTTGGTCTGCCCACTATACCTGATGACATATAAAAATCAGAATTTCATATCAGGAATTGTGATTTTTCAAGGTGCTCAAAATATGCAGCAGAACTGGGAACTCAAGACCTTTATTGTCTCTGAGACCTGAGGGTTGGCACTGGCCCCAGGGTCCTGGTGAGCAGCTCCTGCCAATTCCTCTGCCCAGCTCTCAGTGTCTGTCTATAGCCCAGAGGCCAAGGTGCTCTGTTTGCTCTGCCTGTGTGCCCTTTCATTCCTGCTCAGGCTTTAGAGTTTATAATCCCTGATTTAACTTTGACAACATCCTTGCTTCTGCAACCAGACCCCAAATTGGGTGTGAGAGCAGGGTAAAAAGCCTAAGGGACTCAGTGGCTTAAACTCAGTTTCCAGAGAGGATCATGTTGACCTTAACTCAGAGCTGGAGTTACTTGTATTTCTCTGACAAGCCACCAGTGAAGATTCTTGTTATTCAGTATCTTTATGCTGTAGAGGCCTCTGAGGGCTTAGCCTTAGGTGTTTTCATGTTATAAATACTGCTTGAGTGTGGGCTGTAAATCTGTGGACAGCATTGGGCTCTGCATCTCCTCCCAGAACATGAATAGTGATGATGTACTTAAAATTACAAGCGCCATTTCACATTCTGCTGTGAAGTTTTAAAGCATACTTGTTGCTTGAAACAGTGCTATTTAGTGATTTTTAAAGTATTAAAAAGCATTTAAAACATTTTAAAAGAGTACTCTTTTCCTGAGAATCTTTGCTGCTGAAGGATAGAGTGCCTGGATAATAGGTAATTTTTCCTAATGAGTGTTGTTGGGTAGGACAGCATACATACCCATAGTCTTATCATTATAAGAGGCAAGGCAGGAGGATTATAGAGACCCTGGACTCTAATACCAAAAGAAAAAAAAAAAAAAAGGATAGAAATGTCAAAGTAAACTTTGCTAAATTACTTACCTAATTACAGCTTTTTCTATATTGTCTCTGTTAATTAGTCTTAACATTAAGAAGAAAAATATCAGAAACCAAGCACTAGTTCTTGGAAAATTTAGAATCACTTGTTGGAGAGCCTTTCTAAAATTGTATGGATATCTTCTCTTCCCCTTCCCACAAATTTGATGCAAATTTGTCTACTGTCCTCAGTCATTTTAAGAGTAATTTATGGTATAATTAAGATCTACTTATATGCCTAAAAGCTGATATTTGGGAGAATGCAGTAAATGTCTTGCTCTTGCCAAAGCTGTCATGGTTCTTACCCTTCTGTGTCCTTGCCAGCCATCTTTCCTTAAAAACACAGTTGTGATCTTCTGGATAGAGAAGACAAATCTGTGGACTCTAGCCCTGCAGTCAGGGCTGAGGGTAGGAGGGATCTTGATGGCAGAAGACAGTAAATAGTACATTGCTGGGTTTGGAGAGAAGTCCATTTCCAGTGTTGAAGGAAAGTGGAGTACTCTGAGAAACAGGCTATGTTAACTGTACTTTAAAGATAGCAGTCACTATTTGGTCCACTGGTTATCGAGTGAAATCTGTACTGTTTAGGGTTTCTTAGTATTCTACTCATTAGTCTTGAACTATGGATAAAACTAAGCAGATGCTCTTATATTATCTTTTTTTTTTTTGTACCAGCTGTGGATTAATTTCTTTGTTTTAATGGGTTTGGTGTCCTGCCTTCTCCTTCCTGCCCCACCAGTTACTCCAGTGGATCAAGGGGAGATATAGACATCATCTGTTTTCTTCCTTGTTAGAGAGCCCATGGGTGGGAGATTACCATTTTCTTTAATTTTTGCCATCTTCTTGTCAGGAAGTTATTCTGATGATTATTTATTTAATTATTTATTTTTGTCTTTTTGAGACAGGGTTTCACTGTGCAGTTCAGGCTGGCCTTGAACTCACCTTTTTTTTTTTTTTTTTTTTCCATCTTTTTGAGACAGGGTCTCACTATGCAGTTGAGGCTGGCCTTGAGCTCACTTTTGTAGCCCAGGCTGGTCTCGAACTCGCATCAATCCTCCTGCCTCAGCCTCGAGAGTGCTGGGATTACAGGCATGAGCCACCACGCCCGGCTTTTCTTGATCTCACTTTTGTAGCCCAGGCTGGTCTTGAACTCTCACTGACCTTCTGCCTCAGCCTCCCAAGTGCTGGGATTACAGGCATGTGCCACCATGCCCAGCACAGATGATAATTTATTAAACTTGCTGAAAGAATAAATACCAACCTTCCTCTCCTGGCTATTCCTTGCTACTTTGGAATAAAATAATCATGCTGATTGTGATTGAGTAGTTTATGTTCCATGGCATCCTGTAAGGCTGAGGACATGCTGTAGAAAAAAAGAGAGAGAAGCCAAGCTGTCACGTCTGTCCTACAGGTGAAAGAGCAAGTAGGGATTATTTTTCCATAGAATCAATATATAAATTAAAGCCAAATATTAGTAAAATTGCTTAAAAGTAAAATACTAGTGAAGTTCTAAATACTGGAGTAGTAGCTGCTCCTTGTCATTGAGCTCAAAGTAAAAGAATGTTGGTGCAAGTGATTGGGTTCTAAACAACAGTGTTAATATATATATATATATATATATATATATATATATATATATATATATATTCATAGAAAATGTGGAAAATACGGAAAAGTATGAAAAGAAAGCAAACAATGGCTTTGTCCTGCCATTCAGTGAGCTAATGTGTTTCAAAGGCAGTCCTCTTCCAGGCATTTCTGTCTGTACATAGTTTTTGTTACAGTAATCACATTCTGAATGTAACTTTGTATTATAATATTTTACCATTTTATCACATTTTCCTTTAGCCTTTGAAAACATAATTTTGGTGACGATTATGTCCTAGCAAATCAGTGAAGTATAATTTATTTAACTTACCCTTGTTTGAACATTTAAACTACTTCTGATTTTTCAGTATGAATATTCTTGTGCTGAACATTGGCGATACACCTTTGACTATCACATATTATTTTTTTACAATAGGATTCGAAAGAACTGTTAGTTTTTTAATTTTTAGCCTATCCAGAGTAAATGAAATGCTTCTAAATGGTTCCTTCTGTTAAATATATCTTTACTTCTTTAAAGTAGAGGTGGATTCAAGATTATATAGTACAGAGGTTCTCTTATATTTTCTGAAAAAAAAAAACATTGCATGGGTATTCTAAAATTGTAGTTTTTTCTTCAGCAAGTGAAGACTGGTATCTTTTTATTAAAAATAAAAGTCTGTTGTAGACATGTGCTTTGGCTTTTCAGATGCCACATGCCCTGACCTGTGACTTTTCTGTTCCTAGTCTCTTATATGTGGGCCTTCATGTGACATAGCTTCCATTGTTCCCTTCTTGGAGCCACTCTCAGAAGACACCACTGCTGGCCTCAGTGTCCATGTTCTCTGTCGAACCCGCTTGAAAGAGTATGAACAGTGCATAGACACACTGCTGGAGAGGTGCCCAGAGGCCCTCATTCCGTATGCTCATCATGAGCTGAAAGAAGAGAACCGGGTATGCTTTTTGTATTATGCTTTTAGGTGCATTGGGTGACCATCAGATTTGATAGTCTTGTTACTTTATTTGTATAATGAAGACAGCTTATGCCAGTCCAACTTTATATAGCTGTGTAAATCCGGCGAGCATATGCTTAATGTTACATGTTTTGAGTATAGTTGATGCTATTGAAATGCACAGTAATGACATGCTACCATCTTTGAAAGAATACTGTTTGGAGATTGTGTTAGCTTTCCCATTACTGCATTTCTGATTTCCTGGGGTTTCTAATGTACCTTCAGTTTTACTCTCAGAGAGCGTCATGCATCATCCTCTCAAAGATCTGTGCCTCACTTCCCAGTCTTTCTTTGGAATCTAGGTGGAAGTCTCTGTGACCCACAGCTATGGCTTTGTGCATGCCAGCAGAGCTAGCATCATGTGATGATGACACTGAGATCTGCTTGAAGCAGGAGCAGTACCATGGTCCCTTAGAGCATGGCAGGGCAGCCTCAGCATGCTCCAATATCTGAACGTTATGAAATGAATTGTAGGGAGCCAGTTCCCTAGGAGGTTTCTCTTGAGCAAGGGTCCCAGGGCTTCTTCTCAAATGAAAAGTTGACACTTCTTTACCCTAAATCTACAATTTCTGAGGTGCCCTCAAGATGTCTATCGCGTCCCCATATAAAGCACGTACGGACTTACAGTGTCTTTTGAATGGTACTAATCTCTTTAGCAACTACAAGTCCAAGTTTAGCCCCATCTTACACATGCTTCCTTTTGAGCCAGAATTTAAGATTTTCAAATTTTTGGACCTGCTTTTTGCTTCTGATTCTATCAGTCTGGCTAAAAGCAGCCAGCAGTGTCCTTGGGCAGCCTACACATTAGCTGACCTGAAGTTTCTTCTCCTGGATCATTTACCACTTTCACTGTCAGCCGGCCACAAAGTCTAAGGCATGGATGAACTGGCAGCAAATGTTTATCAGAATGTAACATGGTCTCTAGTCTGACTACTCAAAATCCTTGTTTGATACCAAAAACTCTTGGCCTCGACAGTTGTTCCTCTAAGCTGTGACTAGAATTGGCCAGCAGACTGTGCTTACAGTGTTTTAGGCTTTCTTTAACCCACTTCTTCAAACTGTTCTGCTAACCAGTTCTGTAAGATTCTGGACAACATAGTTGTATAGTTGTGTATAGTTAAAGCAATAAGCCCACTCCTCAAGTACAAGCTTCCTGTATTAGCTTTCCTGTAGCTGGGGCATACGACCCCACGGCCACAAAAGAAGGAAGGTTTAATTTGGCTCATGGTTTCCAGGGATGTGGTCTAATTGGCTAGCCCCAGATCAATAACGTCATGGTAGAAGGGAGATGCACAGGATACAGCTGCTTAGTTTATGATGCCTGGGAACCAGAGTAGGGACAATACCAGAAAGGAAAGGTGAGAAGTCATGTGTGCATCTCAAGGTCATGCCTCTGGGCCCCACCTTGACCCAACCAGAAACATGCTTTACTGATCGGGAGGATTCCAAACCTTTCAAGTTTATAGCCCACCTTTACTGTCACAAAGATGATAATGTGAAGATTTGGAAACATAATACTGGCTAGGCATGGTACACATGCCTGTAATCCTAGCACTTATGAAACTGAGGCAGGAGGATTGCTTAGAGTTTGAGACTAGCTTGGGCTACAAAGCCTGAACTGTAAAGTGAAACCCTGTCTCAAACACAAAATACATAATATATTACTTTTGGTGTTATGTGGGTTTTACTTTAGAAATTAGCAGATTTTAAGCTGCAGTACTGGAGCAGCAAGATAGCTCAGCGGGCTACCATACCTGCCTAGGCAAGCTTAGGCAAGCACAGAGACTGGTTTGCCAGCTCAGCATGCTGCACCAGCCCTGTCCCCAGGGTGGGCTGAGCTGGCCACAAAAAAAGCTGAAGTACTTTTTCTTCCCTGCTTGCCATTAAGACAATAGGAGGACATTCGTCTTCAAAACAGCCATGTATGTATGTATATTTCAAGTTACAAACTTTACTTTTGTTTCACCTTAAGCAGGAACAGAAGCCTGCTTGTTAGTATTGCTTCTGTTACAGTGAAGTACATTAAACTAAAATTAATTTATTTTTTCCTAAGACAGACTCTATGGTGGAAAAAACTTCTACCTGAACTTTGTCAGAGAATAAAGTGTGGTGGAGAGAAATATCAGCTTTACTTGGCATCATTAAAAGGTAAAGTAAGTTTATAAATGTAAGTCTAAATTTTGAGCTGAAACCTTGCTTTCTCTCCATTTTTTCCTGTGATTGTCAAGTGGAATGCAGAGGGCTTATAGAATCATCTGGAGAGCTTGTTTCTAGCTTGGAAAATTCTTTCATCTTTTTTGGTCACAGAGCTGACTTTTTTAAAGTAATCTCAGCAAACAAATTAGCACAGGCATAGGAACTGACAGATGGAATAATTTAAACGTTTCTATAGCCTTTGTGATAGTTATCTTTTATTAACAATCTCACTGTTTAATGTACTTCATTTGGGAGTTTATTAAAATTATAAGTATTAAGCAGGGCTGAGGAGATAGCTCAGTGGTTTAAACTTTTATCTGGCAAGCACAAGATTCTGCATTTGAGCCCTAGTACCAAAAACAGAAGTACAAAACAAAAGATTATGAGTATTATGCATAGTTGTAGATATTAAAGAAAGACAAGTCAAGAATTTTAGGGCTGGCCAGATAGCTCAGTGGACTCAACTGCCTGCTTTAGCAGGCTCAGTGCCTGGGGTTCATCCCCATTATGCCATGCTGGCCCTGCCCCCAGAGTACGTGGAGCCAGTGGATGTTGTGCCATGTGTGCACCTGTAATTCTAGGTCTTGGGAGGATGAAAACAGGAGGATTACTATGAGTCCGATTTATGTAGTGAGACCCTGTAGACCCTTTAGACCCTGTACTAAATGCATTAAAAGAAACAAATAAAGAAAGGATTTTAAAAAGCTAAAAAAGTCTTCAGAGTTTTTTGTTTTGTTTTGTACTGGAAAACTCACAACCTCACACTTGGCAGGCAGGTGCTGTGCTGCTGAGCTACATCCCTGGCCATCATTTACCAATCGTATATCTACTTTTGTTTTGTTTTGTTTTTGTCTTTTTAAGACAAAGTCTCACTATGCAATTCAGGCTGGTCTTGAGCTCGCTTTGTAGCTCAGGCTGGTCTTTAACTTGTGATGATCCTATCATCTCAGCCTCCTGAGATTATAGGCATGCACCACCATGCCTGGCCTTCATGTGTGTTAATAGCCCTAGTAATTGTGGATGTGGTTACATTCATTTCAGCATATATAACATGTTAGAAATTGACAATGTTGGATGGAATTGTATTTTCCAGTTCAGGTAATAGATTTTTAAGTATTAGGCAGAACCAGTGGCTATTGAAGAACTTGAGTTCCATTTCTCAGAGATCTTCCCATTAGTAACTATAGTATATTTGGAGAAGAGCCCAGGTGAGAGTCTAGAGAATTGGAACAAGTGCCACTTGCTGACAAACCTAGGATAAGCCAGTGTTTTAAGATACTTGAATTAGTGACATGCTCAGGACTTGCTGTTGAGTGAAATACTGGGCAAAAAAGAGGGTGAGGTTAGAGAAGTGGTGGCTAGGAATATAAAATACATTTAGGAACTTGGGTTTCATAAGTCCTTAATACATTTCTTAACCTTTGCAGTTTGGCAGTTGAAAAACTGTCCATGTGTGGGGAAGTTTCCGGTTTTACAATGTTAAATGGCATATTTGACTCCTGCTGGCTCGTAGCATTATTCAAGTTTCGACAAACGAAAATATTTCCAGATGTTCCCTAGGGAAAAATTGTCTCAGCTGAGAACCACTGCACTCATGTGAAATGAGTTAGTGGATGGCTTGTTCATAAGAAGTGTTTGTTACTGCTGTTGTGTGAACTGTGTTATTTAAAAAGTTGAGATGATATGATAAATTCCAAAAATAAGATTTAAAAATCCGGCTGCTGGGTGTGGTGGCTCACGCCTGTAATCCCAGCACTCGGGAGGCTGAGGCAGGAGGATTGGTGCAAGTTCGAGACCAGCCTGGGCTACAAAAGTGAGCTCAAGGCCAGCCTGAACTTCATAATGAGACCCTGTCTCAAAAAAGACAAAAAAAAAAAAAAAAAAAAGATTTAAAAATCCATTTTAAATCCCACCAGCCAGACATAGCTATTTTTATCAATTGATAGTTTGTAGGCATGCTGGGCAATATTGTAAGTCATTCCTAGTTAACTTCTAGATTTGAGTAGCTGGTAAATGAATAGGCAAATTAAAATCTTTTTGTAGCTTTAACTTTCCCAACTATAAATCAAGCGCATTGTCCACTACTATAGTCTCTTTAGGATGTGGCATAGATTGATTGATTTAGTGGTACCAGGGATCAAACTCAAGACCTTCTGCTTGCCAGGGAGGCACTTATGCTGCTGAGCTATATCCCTGGCATGGATGGGGCATAGTTTAAATCAATCAAAATCTTAAGTGATTGTTGAAGAAATTAAATTAAAAATTATGCACAAAAGTACTGTGTCAAATTTTAAAATACAGATATAAGTAAGGTATTGGCCTTTTTCTAAAAGGTATAACCTGTAGTAGCCTTCTTTTTCTGGGAAAAAAAGAATAGGGTAGTGATGAGATTTCTATTGACTCTTTTTTTTTTTTTCCCTGGATCTGGGGATCAAACTCAGGACCTTGCACTTGCCAAGCAGGCACTTGTGCCCCTGAGCTATCTCCCCAGCCCCTCTATTGACTCTTAAATGCTCAACACTAGCCCCCAAAGTCAGTTTTTTGTATTCATGGTACTATCTAAGGATCCACGTTTAGGTAAGTGCACTTGAGAGTAATTCATATTTTCACACAAGTTTTATAAGCTAGTAGTTTGTTTTATTTAAAGTGTCCTTACATGTCAGGTAGATGTACTTTTTAAAAAATGTATTTAGGGTAGGGTCTACAAGGTCTTAACTACATAGATCAGAGTCAGCGATTCTCCTGTTTTCAGTCTCCCAAGTGCTGGGATTATAGGTGTGTGCCACAGCACCCAGTCTCAATCACTGTCTCAGTGAGCCCTGGGAACAGGGCCAGCACAGCATTCTGGAGATCAAACCTCAGCCACTGCGCTCTGCCCTAAGCAAGTGCTTTAGTCTGCTGAGCTATCTGGCTGGCCCTGTACTTTGTATTTTAATTTTTAAAAGAATGATGGAAGCTAACAGATGTACCAATGCATTATAAATGAACAAATAGGACTTCAGATTTGAACTAATTTCCTTTTTCTTTTGATGTTTTTGAGACAGGGTACTATTGTATAGTTTAGGGTGGTTTTGAACTCACTGTATAGCCTAGGCTGGCACTGAGCTCAATTATTCTCCTGCCTCAGTCTCCTGTATGCACCACCAAGCCTGGCTGAAATGATTTTCTTAATCTCACTCCTCAACTAATATATTGTAGTGTTTGGATTCCTTCCCACGTCAGTCTTATGTCAGAGCTAGAGATCTTTTTAATAATCATTGCTGCTGTATTCATGAACTTTTGAACAGGATGGTCACTCCTCTGTATAAAGGGTAATTGAGATTACTGGATATTGGACATGACTCACAGTAGATTTTGTATTGCACTAACATAGCAAATAGAATAAGGGGTGAGGACACAAAAATCACAAAGTGAATACAGTGAGGACAGAGTTGTCAGATCAAATGCATGCTGACTGGGAATATTGATCTTAGGTGTCACCCTTCTCTTCCTGGGAAAGCATGTATTTCTTAAGGAGTAATATATTCATAAAATAATATAATTATTTTTATAAAAATATTAGAAAAATTCCTTAACATTGAAAACATTTATTAGACCACCTTTGAAGCTTAGAAGAAAAGGTAATAGTATTGAAAGTAGATTTGTCCTTCTTAATAACATGGCAAGTTCATAATAAATGGAACCAGTTATCTAACAGCTAAGGTTTTTCCTGTCCTAGTGAACAGTCAATGTGTTAATTTCAGTATGGTCCTAGTACTAAAGCAGTATTCAAATGGGTATGTAATTTTGAGAAAATGTAGCAGTGTAGCAGTGAAATAGTAACTGCAGTATAATACAATCAATTTTATAGGATTGTAGAAAAGATACATTAGGCTATTAAAATGATAATCTGTGGATTGAAGAGCCTGTTTTTCTTAGTTCTATAACACTTCATTTTCTGAATTAGCTTTTAATTGATGGACTAAAATGAAACTGGATGAAAGATTTTCAATTCTAACCCGTTTTCTTTCCCATACACAGAAACTCTGTCGATTGTTGCTGTGGACCTAGAATTAAGAGATTTCTTGAATGTTCTCCCAGAAGATGGCACTGCAGCGTTTTTCTTGCCATACCTTCTTTACTGTAGTCGAAAGAAGTCATTGACATGAAGGTGCAATTTGAAGAACACCAAAGTAGCATATGAAACTGAATTTTAAAAGACTCAGTGCCAGGTTAAAAAAATAAAAGCCAGTGACTTTTTTTTTTTTTAAATATATGATTTCAAGATGCTTATCTTACCCTAAGTAGTGGCAACTCTTGATTTCTTAAGTATAGCATGAACTAACTTAATTGTACAGAATGTAAAAAAAACCCTTCGAGATGGAAGACTTCCTTAAAGAAACCCTGTGTTTTAAAAGGCAGATACTGACTTTTATTCCAAGGAATGCCATTGACTCCATTGTTGAGGACATGGCCATCATTTTCATCCTGGGAACACTATTAGGGGACTTCTCCAAGGGTCCAGAATTTTATCTTCTTGTTCTTTCCAGATTGCTCAACTGGGTTACTTTTCTTTTTAAATGATTCTCTTTGAGAAAGATGTAAATGTTTTGCTACATTAAAAGATTTAAACATTATTGTTACTTTAAAAACTAATACTGTGTTTCACTGAATCCAATGAAGAAGTTTACAAAGTGACTGTGTTGAAGCCCCCAATCTGATTGGTTGAATGTATATTTTCTTTCACCAAGAACCTTGCTGCCAGTTTTGGCTGATATGTATTCTTGGTCTTTCAACTAGAATATATATGAAAATAAAGAATTATATTATTATATTCGCAATGTCATCTTTTTCAGCTTCTTGTTGAACAGTTTTTTGAGTTCAAGTTCTGCTCAGTGAAATGTCTGTTGAATCTAGTTAAAGCTGGGGAAACATGTAATTACCTGGTGTCTGACACAATAGTATTTTGGTCTTTCTTCTGGTAACAAATTCCTCCCCCCCCTTTTTTTTTTTTTTGGTGGTACAGGGATTGAATTGACCTTGTGCTTGCCAGGCAAACACTTACTCCACTGAGCTATCTCCCTGGCCTCCTTGGTAACAAATTCTTAATTTATTATTATCTTAATTTTTCTTTTTAGTACAATATAATATAAAAGCTTTGTTTCTCATCCGTGCCTTTCTCCAGTTCCAGATGTAATCCTTTTTTTTTTTTTGAGACAGGGTCTCACTATGCAGTTGAGGCTGGCCTTGAGCTCACTTTTGTAGTCCAGGCTGGTCTCAAACTTGCACCAATCCTCCTGCCTCAGCCTCCCGAGTGCTGGGATTACAGGCGTGAGCCACCACGCCCGGCCAGATGTAATCCTTTTACCATGTCTTCAAGTGTTCAAAATTCAGAGTAACATTTTTGTTTCACTTTTAATTTTATGCCCCTGCCCACGTGTTCATTAGGTGTGTCCATAGGGTGTTAGAGGGACTGATGGAAAGGTGATGGTTGGAGACATTTAGTAAATCTTAGTATGACCCTTTGAAGACCATCAGGACATCTTATCATAGATTTTTTTAGATGCATATTTCTAGTGTCCCTAATTATGGTAGTATGAGTGAACTATATGAATCGGTTGTGTTACCTATTACATAGTTGTTTTTCTTGTACAGTGATACATTTCCATCTTCAAAAGGTAATGGCATTCCCCCCACAAATGTACAGAGCTGTTTCCAGTCTTTTGTTTTTAATGTTTGTAGCCATTCCAAAGTAAATGTTCCATTCATCACTCTCACACATTGTTTTATCTTTTTTCCCACTTATCACCAATTTCTTTCTTTCATCCAGACTTGGTCTCTATAGAAAAAGAAATTTTAAGACCATTATTTAAAGTAGTATATTTTATATGGTTTAAAGTGTTAGTAAATTGTGCATCAAATATATTCTGATTTTCAAGTGTTATTTTGTTTAATCATTCTTTTGTTTTGTTTTGTTTTTGGTGGGACTGGGGTTCAAACTCATGACCTTGCACTTGCCAGGCAGGCAGTTGTGCCATGGAGCTATCTCCCCAGCCCCTAATCATTCTTAATTTGTTTATATTTTCTATTTTTATATGTTTAAAAATCTCTTATTCTAATGCTTTAATTAAAGAAAAATTATTTCCTTCCAAGGTTCATATTAATTATAAAGGGGAAAAGGGTAAATTTACAGTGGATGAACCTGTCATCTACCATTGTTGAAAAAGCTCAGACTTGGGCCCGGCAGGATTGCTCAGTGGTCTAAAGTGCCTGCTTAGGAAAGCTTAGGTGGTTGCAGGGACCGCGGTTTGATCCCCGGCATCACTCTTGCGCCTCCTTACATAGGACACTTGAGAAAAATAAATCACTTCTGTGATAGTCTTGCCAAAAATACATACCCTGAGCCTAATCATGAGGAAACTTTAGAAAAAAGTCCAATTGAAGGATCTTGCATAAAGTGACTGCCCACATTCTTCATATGTATGAAAGACAAGACAAGGTACTGCCAGGCATTGCAGTGCAACCCGGTACCCTGGCACTGTGGGAGTATGAGGCAGGAGGATAGCCAGTTCATGCCCTGCCAGGGCAACTTAGCAAGACTCTCACAAATAAAAGCTGGGGATAAGCTCAGTGCGAAGGCCCTGGGTTCAGCCCTGATGACAGCAAAACAGGAACTGCTCCAGAGTGAGGGAGATTAAGAGATACGCTAATAATAAGGCATGTGCTAGAATTTCCTTTTTTCTGTAATACCCTTTTTTGTTTTTTAAAAGGATGACTGGTGAAATCAGAAAAAGATTTGTAGTTTTTAATTATTTTTAATTTCTTGATTCTGCTGATTATATTATGGTTATATACTAGAACAGTGGTTCTCAACCTGTGAGTTGCAACCCTGGCAGGGGTTGAATGAATACATAATGCATATCAGGTGTTTACATTCTGAATCATAACTGTAGCAAAATTACAGTTTTGAAGTAGCCACCAAAATTATTTTATGGTTTGGGGTCACCACAACATGAGGAACTATATTGCGGGGTCATGGCATTAGAAAGGTTGAGAACCACTGTACTAGAATATTCTTGTTTTTAGAGAGCCTGGATACGTGTATAGCTGTACACATTGGGAAGATCAGGAAAGGAAGGGGAGAGAATGGGAAGGGCTTTTGAGAACGCATTTTACTCCTTGCAGCTTTTCTCTAAGAATCAAGTTGGGTACAAAGTAAATGTTAAAATTTTTTCTTCATAGAGTTAATGTTATTATCACCAAAAAAGAGCACTGGGGTAGACTTGGGCACTTAACTAGAAGTAAAAAGGTGTAGTCCCCACCTACAAGAAATTTAAAGCTGAGCAGGGATTTTTCTGTAACTGGTATCTAAAAGGTTATTTGACTGTTGTAGAAAAATCACAGATTAGAAATGTACTCTTTACATTTGCCAAAGTCAATTTTCTGACTTTGGTTTTATGCATGTATAGAGGGGAACTAAACATTACATCAAATGTAAGAAGATATCTACCATTGTTTTGTTAAATTGTCTTTTGCTTTCTTCCTAGAGACAGTTGCAGCCTGTCTCATAGTATCACAAGATTGCTTTTTCCCTCGTGTGCCCTTTTGTCTGTCATGGCAGGCAAACGTTTTTCTGGGAGTCAGAGTTAATTTGGATTTTCTCAAAGCTTTATCCACCTTTTTTTTTTTGCAGGACTGAGGTTTGAACTCAAGACTTTGCACTTGCCCCTCAGGCACTTGTGCCACAGAGCTATCTCCCCAGCCCACACTTTATCCACCTTTGACAAAGCTAATTCAGACGGATTCAATTGGCTTCCCATTTTTTTGTGTGTATAGGCACAACTGTCTTTCTGTTCATTACTGCATGCTGCAGCCCTGAACAATAGCTTTCCACTTTTGAAAAATTTCTTTTAAACTTTCTTCATTATTTATTTATTACTACTTACAGTTGAGTTATATCTCCTACTCTTGTAAAACTTTTGAGACAGGGTTTTGCTAAGTTGCCCTGGCTGGGCTTGAACTTATAGTTCTTCTGCTTCAGCTTCCCAGAGTGCCAGGATTATAAGTAATTTTTCCTAATGAATGTTTTCCTTCTCATTTGCTATTTGTGCTACAGTTTTTCTGTACATCTTTAAAGTAGTCTCTCTTAACTAATTAGTCACCTTCCTGCCCTCCAGCCATGTACACAGCACAAGTCTTCAATGCCTGTGTGTACAGGCATCACCTCTGGCATCATCCTCTGCATGCCAAGCATCTTTGTGTGTGAATTTCCCAGTGCCTCTGTGTCCCCTGTGAGCATGCTGCTGGGTGGTTTACCTTCAAGCTGGCATCCTTCAAAGATTATTTGTACTTGTCATTGTCAGCCTTTTGATTCTTCACATTAGGCAAGTTCCTGGCTTTACGACCTTTGCAGTGTGGCCTCGATTCAGCTATCTTCCTGCTGATAGGGAGCTCTGAGGCACTAGTGGTACATTACTGTTCTCTCAGGTAGCACAAGACAGTTGCATCATTTAGTGCAAGCCATCCAGCGGAACAGTGATGTATGTAGCACTGGCAGTTTGAGCTGGTGGGAATGTGTTAGACTTCATAACTTGCCTTTTCTAGTCCTTGACTTAGAAACTACTCTTTGTAGTACAAAGGGCTTTAATGGAGGTAGTTTTCATGATAGAAGATTTGGTGGAAGATCCAGGAGCAGAAATTATACTTCATTTGCTCTAAGGTTCTATCTTTCAGAGATTTTTTTTTAAGATCTTGAAATATGTTCATTTGTGTATTTTCTTCCATTTATACATTTCCTCATTTTGATAAGGAAACAGCTGTTTTCTGTATGTAACTTTGGTGTTGGATTGGCCATTTCCATTTCCAATATTTCTGAACTCAGAAACTTGGGGAAAGACTAAAACCTACATCAACAAGGCAGGAATTTCACTATTTTTTATACATGGTCCATAAAAAGGCTCTTTCACTATTTCACTATTTTTTATATTTTTTATACATGGTCCATAAAAAGACTCTTCACTATTTTTCACTATTTTTTATATTTCACTATTTTTTATACATGGTCCATATTTTTTATATTTCACTATTTTTTATACATGGTCCATAAAAAGGCTCTTCATTTTCCTGTATTTTAGAGTGTGTGTGTGTGTATGTGTGTGTGTGTGTGTGTCTGTGTGTGTGCACACATGTATGTGTGTTCACTTGTTCTTGTGGAAACTGTTGCAGAAATGTGGGACCAGGGAATTTAAATGTACTTTTCCTGCATGTGTCCTAAACAGTAATTAGTAATGTCTTCCTTTTTCCCTGCAACCATAGAAAGATGCTACTCGGCCTGATTGTCAAAAATTACATTGGTTTGAGATGGTGTGGCTATTTGGGGTTGACCTGGGCTTCTGTTACAAATGAGCTACTACCCAGAAAATAATTTAATGTTTTCTGTTAAGAAAGAAAGAAGATTCTAAACACACCTTGCAAGTTGTGGTTTGTTGCTCAGTAAATATGACTACTTTTTATATCAAGTAGTCATAGTTACACTGCATCAAAGTGCTGTCTGTATTAGCTTAAAGACTGGTTCTGTTCTGAGTACCAGCTCTCAGGAAGTGAGCGGTACCCCTCGCTGATGAACAGAAAATGTCCTGTTGGAGGTTGAGGGAAGAAAGCACAACAGATTCACAGATGTCTCATGTTGGGGAAGATACTTGGGCAGCAGGGCATCTGAGTTATATTCATAATACATGAGTCCTAGAATCACTAACAGTATATTCACCTTCATTTGGCAGAACGGTGTAGGTGGTCTCCATCCCAGCATGAATGTGGTCAGTCACATGGCAGTGGAGTAACCAAATTCCAGGTGTAGTTGGCAACATTTCAAGGGTTTGGAAGGTTCCAGGGAAAACGTCAAAGACGTCAGAATGGTAAATGCCTCCATGCTTAAATTAGAAAAATGACAGATAAAATCTTTATTAAAGTTTGCCAGAATAATCCTTCTTTGATTTACTAGCTTAGGGATATTAGAAAAATTGGTCTTTTTTTTTTTTTAAATGAGTGCATTTTAATGAATCTGCACATTCCTGTTTAATGCAAACAGATATGTGGCCCTGGTCCTTGATTTACCCTAAGGCCTCAGTACTACAACTGTCACCTAGTGGGCATAAAGGATGGCATGTGTGATGAGTGAGTTTGCTGTCTGGACTACTCATGGCCTCATGGCCTTCTGCACTGTGACTCCGGTTTGCCTCTTTTTTTTTTTTATTTTATTTTTTAACTTAATTTATTTATGTTATGGCTGTCTCAGCCTGCCCTGGGGGTGGGGCTGATGCAGCACATGGTGCGGGGGATCTAATCATGGTCCAGGTGGTTGCCTAAGCTTGCCTAAGCAGGCACTTTAGACCACTGAGCTATCTCATTGGCCCTGGTTTGCCTCTTTGCCTGAGCACTTGAGCTGCATGGAGGAACTAATCTGTGGCCCCCTTCATCTGCACCTCACCCTTACAGATCCTATGCTGTCTTGTCTGTGAAACTATGGAACAGAGAGATCAAAGGGAACAGCAAATGAGGCCCATGGTGAGAGGCTGGCACAAAGGTTAGTGTAGGCAGTCTCAGCCAGAGACAGGTACTGGATGTACTTCTATAGGCATCAGATTGAAAGTCCTCTAACATAATATACCTCTATAAAACAAAATGCACACTGTAAAATGAACCTTTCCTGCAGTGTGCTTTTTTGGTAGCTTCATTTTCTACATTAACTCAAAAAAGCATTTCCAAAAGAGCCATTGGTTCCTGCTGAAATCAACATAAGGCTAGGAATTAGAGCAGGACTCAGATCCAGGAGGTCAGTTGCTGGACACCTAACTGATGATCTCACTTGCCTCAGGCCACTTGAGATACCCAACTTAGAATAGGAAGGGGGAGTAATGCTAATGTCTTGTCCTGATCTCTGCTGTCTGGTTCGTTCATGATGTGGATACTCCTACCCTGCCTGTTAGCAGTTCCAACCAAATACCTCACTTGAAATGTGTGAGCAGAGCTCATTAAAACCCAGTAATGAATGTAAAACCAAAGAACCCATGGTAGAACAAGACTGGAATATCAGTTGAGATTTCTGTGCCCTCTTAATCTTTGAAACTTCCAATTTTTCATAAGTGTATCTGATGAAATATTTTCTTTGTATTAAAACGCATCTACAGGGTCAGCCAAATAGCTCAGCAGATTAAAGTGCCCACAAGCTGGCCCCACCCCCAGGACACACTGAGCTGGCAAGACTAGGCATGGCAGCCTGTAATCCCAGCTCTTGGGAGGCTGTAAACAGGGAGATAACTATGAGTTTGCTCTAGTAGTGAGATTCTGAACACCTTGTAGACCCTTCCCTAAAATAAACAAACAAACAAACAAAAAAAAAACCAAAAACCCCATATCTACAGCAAGAATGACTGCTGTGGGTGGCTCTTACCTTGTATTGGAAGCTGTGGCCATGAAAATGCACAGAATGCAGGTCCACTTCATTGCCCATGCCTAGCAGATACCAGCTGACCTCTTCCCCGGCATGCATTGTGAGGCCTTGTAAGTTTCCAAACATTCTTCCATTGATAGCTGGAGAAAATCACACGATCACATATCACCTTTCAAGGTATTTTAACCAAAAACTTACTTCCCAGAAATATAATTAAGTTCATGTAAGGAGGCTTTTTGATGCAGTATAGCTTAGTTTGCTACACAAGGGGGAAATGAATATTCTGAAGGTCACTGATGTCATGCCCTGTTTTCTAGTCACTTTGTATCAGAAGGCTTAAATCCTAAGTGAACTTACTTAAAAGAAAATGAAATTTGGAATCAGGAAAGAAATTGGTAAGTCATTCTAAGTACTTTGCTTTTAGACAGGATCCTTCTTCACAAAGTGAGGAAAAGTAGCTTAAAATGAACAAGTAGTCTCTAATTAAATTTTGCTCAGAAGAAAAATAATTTTAGAATCATTTGTCATACCATGCATTTTATTGCTTTCTATGAATTCATCGTTTTCTTTGTTTACTTTCTCAGGATGCTCAGAGTATGTGTTGATGTTTTCATCTAAATACCAAGATTCATTTTCATCAAATACTAGGAACAGAAGGGAAAATTCCCGTTTCTTCTGAGGATTAAATATTGTTATGAAATGTTTCCGACAAACAATCAGTGTGCCAATCAGTCCACTGTAGAGGTCCTGGAAACAAGCAAACACTTCGGTCACTCTTGTAGTGCAGGACAAGATCGCAGAGCACCAGGACCGCATCACCCCTGATGTTAACGTGGAGGGGCTGATTTAAGCAGCTGACTTGGGCCTGTGTGATGCTGGCAGTTTAACTCCTCACCCGGTTAAGGTGGAACAGGGCTGAAGAGGGCAAATGGCTGATGTGTAAGGGGAACATGCAGATCACAAAAACTGGCTTAGCTAATGAGCACTAATTTAAAAGAACCCCAAAGAGCATTGCTTTATTTACTCCATAAGCTTATGAACTCATGAGGCTATACTAAGCATTGTGCCAGTCATTGTAATTCCAATAAGAATAAAACAAGGTCCCTGCCCTCTAGGGAAGATAGGAATAGAATAAAAAGAGAAGCAGAAGAACTGTGAGTTCAAGACCAGCCTGAACTACATTGTGAGACCTGTCTCAAAACGAAACAAAACTGTTGCCTATAGTGGAGCAATTACGTTACCGAGGATGCTTTTGGACAGGGAGGAGGAAGGCCACATTTGACTCAGACCTATGAGGAGTTTGGCTTGGATGCCTGCCATTGATGACAGATTAGGTCTGTGAAGTGCTTTGGAGATGCATTATATCAGGACTTGCAGATTTCACCTTCTATGTCATAGGTAGGCATTGAAACATTGGACAGAAAAACTGCATTTTAATGTCATTCTGGTGAAGTAGAAAAGTCTTAGAAGAGACTTGAAGCTGGAAGGGCCATGACAGTAGCTGAGGCAGATTCAAGAACCTGAACCATTCGGGTGGAGAGAAGGAATGGCTTGAGCTGTAGGTAGGGTGACTGCTTGGGAAAGTGAAGAGGAAGCAGGGGCTTGTTAATTCAGTCCTGCTTAAACAAACGGGATTAGTTCCTTGTGATGCTGTTTGTGATAGCAGGAAGCACACAAGGAGGTGGAAGATCCCAGTATCTGTTTTACAGTTGCTAAGTCTGGCAACTGCTACAGGAAATGCCCAGCACGTGTGTGAACAGGATGAGAACCTAAAAGAGAGGCCAGAGATTTAATTCCACAGAAGTCTGAGCACAACTTCTGATTTGTGGTTACTGACTTATTTTTGGTTTTGAAATATTCCATCAAATAATGACTTCAGTTCTATGATCAACTTGATCTCAGCTTTCTTTAAAATCATGTAATGGCCTGGCGGGATGGCTCAGTGGTCTAAAGCCCCTGCTTGGAAAAGCTTGGGCAGCTTCAGGGACCGTGGTTCAAACCCCAGCGCCACGTGCTGTGCCAGCCCCGCCCTCGGGGCAGGCTGAGCCGGCCATAAAAATGAGTGAATAAATAAACAAAGGTTCTGAAACAAGAAATAAATAAATAAATAAAATGAAAAATTCTAAAAAAATAAAATAAAATCATGTAATGAACTCTGAACCATGTGCCTCAGTTCTTTGACTTCAACATTTTCACATCAAAAAGGAAATAAAATTACATCTATACTTAATTACTCTAAGTGTTACCTATAGCCAGTACCCAGAAGATAGTTGTAATTATCTTAAAAAATAAGCAAGTTTCAAAAATGAAAGAAGGGCCAGGCAGGATGGCTCAGTGGTCTAAAGCATCTGCTTAGGAAAGCTTAGGTGGCTGCAGGGACCGTAGTTTGATCCCTGGCACCACATGCTGCGCCAGCCCTGCCCTCAGGGGAGGCTGAGCCGGCCATAAAAAGAAACAAATAAACAAAAGTTCTGAAACAAGAAAAAAACATCATTTATAAATAAATAAATAAATAAATAAATAAATAAATAAATAAATAAATAAATAAATAAATGAAAGAAAATACAAGTAGCTTTCCTGGGATTTTAACAGAGTTGAAAGCTCTAACCTCATCTTCCTTCAATTGTGTGTCTATATTGTTAACTGTCACAAAACACAAATGATTTAAAGTTTACCTTAACTTGATCCACAGTTGAATAGTAAACCCATGGGATACAAGCCAAATCCTCTGGCCCAGCACCAGATCTTTCTGGGATTTGCCATACGTAAGTACGAGTTTCTCCTGAATAATTCAAATATTAATATAGTTGGTTATATTTGGCTCCTATTTAACTCTAATAATGTGAACCATCAACTGGAAATGTCAGAGTCATTTAAAAAATAATGGTATTCAAACTTCAGGAATTTAAAGTAAATGCTGAGACATTTGTATGTTGTGTGTGTGTGTGTGTGTGCGTGCATGGTACCTGCACACACTCTGAATTAACTGGTTATGTTGTACCTGCCATACTACAAAACCTAGAGGTGGATGGGCTGGGGAGATAGCTCAGGGGCACAAGTGCCTGCCTGGCAAGTGCAAGGTCCTAGAGGTGGCCATTCCAAAATTTGAAGAAACTGCACACCAATCACTTCAAAGCTTGAAGCATGTTTTCATAACATACTTTCTTCTTCACCCTCAAGGTGTCCTCCCCTGACTGGCATCTTCCCCGTAGTAATCTCTGTCTGTGTAGGGACCCACATGTGGAATCTCCTCAGCTTTGCCATGGCTCCCTTTCCTTCTCCTTACCCACCTACATCCCTAGTGAGCCATAACCTTCCTTATCTTCTGGGTCACTGACTTGCCACAATTTTATCCACCTGCTCTCTCCCAGTCTGTCACATACTGCCCTGTCACTTCTCTGTGATGTGCAGTACACAATCACATCCTGGCCCTTGGCACTTTGAAGATGGCCAGGAGCTTGGGCACCCTACTCTGCCAGGCCCCCACCTCCTTCACATGTGCTCCGGGTCCAGCCACCTCGGAGCATCTTGTGCACGTTGGCTTTGTACCATGTGACTCACCAATCCTTACCATGCTTCCTGTCTACTCCTATATACAGGCCTTGCATATTACACATGTAAATATTGCTGTGAGACTTCAGCTCAGCAGTGAAAAATCTTGACTAGAAAGTCACCCAGCACATGAGGGATATGACAGACTCCATTTTTTTCAAGCTCTCATTCTCAGCTGTTCTCATATCTTTACTCTTTAAGCAAAATATTTGACATTTTGGTTGATTTACTACCTGAATGTATTATCTCTCCATCTCTGCTTTTACTTATAACTGCAAGCTGTGAACCTACATTCCCTTCTCTGCTATCCTTCCTCTGCTACTCTGCCACCAGTGGTCAGTGCCCCACTCCTTGGACTTATCCATGGCTTCTTTGTCCCTTCATGCTTCCTAGTGGCCAGTTTGTCAGCAGGTCTTTCTAGCAGCACCTTTAATTTTGATAATTTGGGTAATTAAAAAAAAGCAACAACAAAACTTGGATTATTGCAGCAAGTAGTTCTCTGTTGGGTGGAGGTAAGGTTTCGGCTCCTCAGGATATTGTGCTTGCTCGCTGATGCTACCCTGGCCCCCCCACAACAGCCACTTATCCATACACTACCTAGAATATTCTCTTATAGGCTGTTCATCAGATCATCACCTTTCAGCCCAAATCCTCACATAGGTGATGAGAACAAAAGCTCAAATTTGAAGTTCTTGCTGCTCACCCCTGTCCCTGCTTTTCCTGTGTCCCATTTGATAAAACACTTCCTGGTGCACTCTGGCCTCTGTGCTGTATCTCAGATGCGTCAAGCTGCGCTTATCTGAGGTACTCGGGGCTTCCGATTTCCTCCCCTAGAGACCTGTGTTGCCACCTTCCTCAAACAACTGCCCCTGACTGCCCTACCTAAGGTCATGCCTGTGTCTCTCCACCCCCTGCCTCCCTCCCTGTGAATCCTTTTCATAACATTGTTTATTTCTCAGCATTGTGATTTTCTTTATTCTCTTCAGGAGAATATATTACCTCCTTAGAAGAGCATGGGGGCCATATATAGTTCCCCTAAACTTTCAATAAAATTATTCTCAATTGACATATTTGAGAATTGAATTATTGAAAAATGGTCCTTTTCTAGAAGCCAACTGTACAACTAATTTTTAAAAACTACAGTTCTGATTAAAAAATCACAGTCCACATAGTTTCCATTCTGTGTTAAGTAAGAACTTATTGAGCACATAGGACAGGCCAGACCCTGGACTGGATACAGACAGCCCCAGCTCTCTGGACCCTCTGGGATGTCACTTGCAGGCACAGCCCCATGAGGAACATTAGATGCTCTCTGAGACGTGTTATAGCCAAGCATGGAGGAGCCTCTCCCTGATTCACCTTGGGTATCTGTGGATGTCCAGTACCTTCCACTTTTTCCCTTAGAGCACTCCTATAGACTGTCTCTCTTCTCTATGTCTGTCTGCCTGTCTTTCTAAACAATTTCTCAGCTTTTTAAAAAAATTTGAAACAGGATCTTATTCAGTCACTGTGTTGCCTAGGCTAGGCTCAAGCTTGTAACCCTCCTGCCTTAGGCTTCCAGAGTTTCTGGATTTCAGGTGCATGCCATAGGAGGATACACACAAACCCACCGCTCATTCCCTGTAATCCCGCACCTACCACCTCCCTCTTCCCTTCAAGTCACTCTTGTTTGAAAGGAATATTTCTGTGAGACCTTGACTTGTAGAAAGACCCTTCCTCCATGAGTACCTGGTAGTGTTGGAGTCACTGTAGGACCTTCCGTTTTCACTCCGTGGGCATGAATTGAGTAAGGCCTCGTAGCCATATTTTTAAAGACAATATTAATTTTGTCTCCAACATTTGCATAAAGTTGTGGACCTGAGAATGGTAAAAAGAAAGTGGCTTATTTGTCTGTCAGATTAATCTTCTTAGTAATAAAGGCAAAGGTCAAGTATCTTTCTTTCTTTCTTTCTTTTTTTTTTGTATTATGGCCCGCTCAGCCCACCCTGGGGGTGGGGCTGGTGCAGCCAGTGGTGCCTGGGATCGAACCACCATCCCTGCAGTTGCCTAAGCTTTCCTAAGCAGGTGCTTTAGACCGCTGAACTATCTTGCCGGCCCAGTCAAGTAACTTTCTCAGCATGACTTCTGGAGCTTTTTTCCCCATAGCTTTGTGCTGTTGTGTGGAATGGATAGTTCCAGAGGATTTGGGATAAAAGTGGGGTGGGGGGCAGCTCCCTGTAAATATGGAGACTGTAGTGTGTTTGTTACTCTAGGGGTATGGAGAGGTTTGATCTGCAAGTCTGCAGGCCAGTGGGTTGGTCAGAATGAGCTGGTCCCTGAACAGGTGTTGTTCTGCAGCACTGGCTCTAGAATCTCATACTTTCCTGAGGACCACATCTGCAAGGACAGGGCTACCTCTCTGGGTTCTGTCCAGTAGCAAACTAGGAAGTCTTAGCTCCTGTTGACCTGCAGAGATGTGCCTTTTACTTTGGTGTTTTACAGTAGAAGCTGAAGATGACCAAGCCCATTGGAAACTGATCACGTTGAAACAAGGGGGTGGATGAGGGGTGTCTCCTGCACCTGAGGATTTTCCAGAAAATTCCCAGGACCAATTAGTCTTAAAGTGGCTCCAGAACAACTGAAGGCAGCTTTCCCTTTGCCTCTGTGTGATAGCACTTTTTCATATACATATGCTATTATATCAAATATAAACAATATATATTATCTTCTCATTAATCATTTAGATCTTGATTTTAAAAATAAGTTGTATTTGTTGCTGTTGTTACTTGGGTAGAATGAGATAATGAGGCATTTGGTCAAAGAATTCACCAGGAAGTGGTTTTCTGGAACTTCAAAAAAAATTGTAAGAATCAATTTGATAAACACCAGCATATAAATTCATATAACACCAACATATAAGTAATATATTTATGGGCCATTTCTTTCATAAACATTATTGATTTTGTTTTACTTGGGATTCAGCTTAGGGCCTCTGCACCTAATTAAAAATTTAAAAAAATTTTTTTTTTTTGGTGGTACCAGGAATCAAACTCAGGACCTTGCGCTTGCCAGGCAAGCACTTACTCCAGAGCTATCTTCCCAGCCCTTAAAAATAAAAATTAAAAGTAAAAATTTTCACTTTTTAAAATTTTGAGACAGGGTCTTACCCAAACAGTAAGCTGTGCAGGCTAGGCTATTATTTGTAATCTTCCCCTTGCAGCCTCCAGTGGGCTGGGATTACAGATTACCACCATCATTGCCAGTCTAAAATTCACACATTTACTGAAGAGCTGCTCTTCAAAAGTTTGGTTTTAATAAAAGGAAGCCCACAGAGCAGTGCCAACTGTTGCTACATGGAGCAGCGTGTCTCCAGCCCACACTGGCTGCAGAGGCACTGTTCACCTACCTAGAATTCCCAGGTGTTCTTGTTCCACTTTTCTTTCCATCTGCACTGTGAATGTGTTGTCTGTGTATTGCTGATATATCACTTTCTTGTACTTGGAGCCTATGTAAAACTCTCCTTTGTCCAAAAATGCATTTGAAACACTAAAAAAAAAAAAAAACACCCAAAACCAAGTTAGTATTTGGTTTGATGGAAATGGAAGCCTAAATTTCAAGTTTTAAATTTTGAATTAAAATACAAATTTTTAGGGGAATGGTTGCTTTTAAATCACTTTCCATATCAGTTAAGAAGAAAAAAAAAAAAAAAAAGACTTTAAAAATAGACAGGTGTCATTGAAAATATGCCTGGTGCCTGAGTAGAGCCACCCGAATCTTGACCCTTAGTGCTGCTGGCTAGGATGACGTAGCTTGCCATTGCCTGTTGGGACCTGTCGATCAGGTCCTCTCTCAGGTTTCCTTTAAAATGGGATGAGTCCAGGTTCAATCAATGAAGCGTTCCCTGGTTACCAGAGTAGGCGCTGAAGTGGAGGGCGATTTCCACTGAAACTCTTCCCACTGAAGTGGTAGATTTTTCACCTGCTCTGAAAATTTTCAGTGGCTCCTGTGCCTTTCAATTTTTTTTTTTTTTTTTTTTTTTTTTGTCTTTTTGAGACGGAGTCTCACTATGCAGTTCAAGCTGGTCATGAGCTCACTTTGTAGCCCAGGCTGGTCTTGAACTCGCACCGATCCTCCTGTCTCAGCCTCCTGAGTGCTGGGATTACAGGCATGCGCTGCCATGCTTGGCCTTTCAACTATTATGCCCCAACCATGGGAGTAAACTTTGACTCCTTTACCCTCCAAACTGCACTCCACTGACACCATCAAACCGCCCTGCCATGTGCCTAACTATGTAGGTCACTAGTCATGTGCTTTCAGATCTGCCCATCCCACTGTGTGATGGAGCCCACCTCCCCTGGTCCTATCCATGAGGTCACATGATGTGAGTGAGATGATTGAGGTGGACGTGCTTGGGGAAGTATAGAAGAGCTCACTGGGAGTGGAGGGCGAGACCCTCTGAATGGATGTTTTTGAAACTCCAGTGACCCATCTTCTACTTAGATGTGTTCATATTGAATTGTTTTATTTTTCCTGTGGTATCAGGAATTGAACACAGGACCCTGAGCTTGTCTGGCAGGAGCTTATTCTACTGAGCTATCTCCCTGGCCTCCTAAATTCTTTTTTTACTTTTCCACAATGCACATGTTATTCAACCATATTTTCTTATAAATTTTCAAGAAAAGAACAGTTGTACTGCTATCATGCATTTTACATATCAAAGTTCTAGGGCTGTGAAATTATTGCTTATTAAGTTAAATATAAAATTTTGGTGCAAAAATAAGCCAATAAGGCTGGCCAGATAGCTCAGTGGACTAAGGCACCTGCTTATGCAGATGCAGCATCTGGGTTTTGATCCCCAGCATGCTGTGTGGCCCTGCCCCCAGGATATGCTGAGATGGTGACTGAGACTGACGCACACCTGTAATCTCAGTGCTTGGGAGGCTGAAAAACAAGAGGATCACTAGGAGTCCAATCTGTGTATACTTTCTTTCCCTGTAGACTCTGTACCAAATACATTTTTTTAAAAAAAGCCAATAGAAGTTGGTCAAGAAAATATTATGTCAGTTAATTTGGGCCTTGATTTTGGTTAAGTTTGAAAATCGATAAGAGAATAGCACAAGAATAAGAAAACAATGCAATAGAAAAGAAAGCAAAGCAAAAAAAAAAAAAAAGAAAAAAAAAGAAAGAAAGATGAGTGACTCTAAAAAAATCAAAAGAAAAATGTAAATTTTCCTATGAGAAAATTAGAAAAGAACAGGGATGGGCTCCTGGAAAGCGTTTTGTTGTTGTGGCATAAGACACAATGGTTTCATTTCCTAGAAGCTAACATAATTCTTCTTTGAAAGGGAAACCTAAAATTTCAGCTGAACAAATGAAATCAGAGTCCCAAGAATTACTTCTGCTCCTGTAAATGGTGCAACTCCTTTTCCCATTCCCTGTGTGGTGAATAATCCCATTCCACCTCCACGGCTGCAACATAATAGGTCCTTTCTCCCAGGCAGCGGGCGGAATCCTGGAACAGGTCCTTGCATTGGTTCACAGTATATTTTTGTTTCATGCCAGCCGTGTAGTGGTCTGTGGTAAGGCATTCAATGTCGAAAGTCCCTGGAGTGGTAAAAAAACAAAACAAAACAAAACAAAAACTACTCTTTTTCTCAGTACATTCTGTAGCCCCCAGAGTCCATACCAAAGTCTGCATCATGATGGTAGGTGACCTAGCTACCTCTGCTTATGGCACCATTGCTCACCACACTCCAGCACGTAGGCTCCTTCGCTGTTCTTGGAATAGGCCAAGTGTGTGCCTGCCTGAGGACCTTTGCTCTTGGTGTTTTCTCTATCTGGAATAGTTCTCAAATGTCCATCTGGTGCCTTGCCTCACTTTATTCAGGTTTTGCTTTAATTGTCACCTACTAAGAGAATCTTGACCTCATCCCCTTACCTCTTTCTTTCTTTCTTTCTTTCTTTCTTTCTTTCTTTCTTTCTTTCTTTCTTTCTTTCTTTCTTTCTCTCTCTTTCTTCTCTTCCTGCCTCCCTCTTTTCTTTTCTTTTGTATTAGAGGTTGAACTTGGAATCTTGTACTTGCCAGCCAGGTGCTTATGCTTTTGAGCTATATCCCCAGCCCCTGTCCTACTTTTCTTCATGCATTGAAAATCACCTAACAAGGGTTGGGGAGATAGCTCAGTAGAATCAGTGCTTGTATGGCAAGCACAAGGTCCTGAGTTCAATCCCTGGTACCACAAAAAAAAAAAAAAAAATCACTTAACATACTGGTACATGTTTTAAAATAGCTGCTTGCTGTCTGTCTTCTTGTATTAGAATTTCAGATCCATGAGACATTTTATCTCTTCATTTTTTTTTTTTTTGTCTTTTTGAGACAGGGTCTCATTATGCAGTTGAGGCTGGCCTTGGGTTCAGTTTTGTAGCCCAGGCTGGTCTCGAACTTGCACTGATCCTCCTGCCTCAGCCTCCCGAGTGCTGGGATTACAGGCGTGCGCCACCACGCCCGGCCATCTCTTCATTTTTGTATTTACATGTGTCAAATGAATGAAAGGACAACAAACTTAATCTTAAGTTATTAAACATATTTTAGTGGCATATAATAAATAAAAGGGAGACAAATTAGCATGTCCTCATATTTTCATTGAAATTCCTTCTGTTTGGTTTAGTTGAATTTATTTGGTCAGAGTCAGACCTGTAGGTGAACCTGAATTTGTATGGCTACATTCTAGAATAAAATACTCATTTGCGAACAGCCCACAAGGCAATACAACATCTAGGGGGCCTGGCAGGATAGCCCAGTGGTCTAAAGCACCTGCTTATGAAAGCTTGGGCGGCTGCAGGGACCTCGGTTCGATCCCCGGCACCACAGCCCTGCCCTCAAGGCAGGCTGATCCGGCCATAAAAATAAATAAACAAACAAACAAAAGTTCTGAAACAAGAAAAAAAAAAAAAAACATCTAGGCTACAGAGATATGATGAAAGAGGTAGATGTAGAACCTCTGTGGGAGTCATTCCTTTTCTAGTCTGCTTTCCCAGACGTCTTCAAAAGAATCACAGTGGAAAAGGAGAATCTTCTTGAGGGTTTAGCTGTGGAAATGGAGGCTATTACATCCCACCCTTCTCACTCTTGTTCCTTCTTCATCCTCCAACAAATAGAAGACAGACCTAGCTGGCATGTGCTCCCACTGATGATACTCATGACTGGCCCTCTCCAAGGGAGGAAGTGTTCTTGGAAGCTTGGTAAGGGTTGAATTTGTCACCCAACATATTCCAGATCAATAAAAGACACACAAATAGACCCAACAGAGACTTGTATTTATGTTGAAGAAATATACCTTTTGTGTCAGGGTACATGTTGATTGTCAGCCTTGTTTGAGGGAAGAGGTTTGCTGTGTCTCTTCTTTCCCCTCTTGACAGATACGTGTTTCCTGAGAAGTATATCCCGTGTAAATCAGCCTCGTTTCCAGCACTGAACAAGTACCAGATGACTGAATCTCCTTGGCACATTGTGAGTCCAGGCTGGTTCCCATACATGAATCCATTTATAGCTGTAAAATCAGGGCTAACATTTGAAAGTGATTTATATAATGGATTAGCGCATGACAACCTTCCTGACCTTCCAAACCAATTTTAAGTTCTACAAGATTCATTCAAGCCTGCCCGGTGTCATGCACCAGCAATGTTTCTGCGGTCTCCAGGACTCCCCAGCTGCTCCCACCTGACTCCAGGGAGCAGAGCTGGTTGTGTGGCTCTTGAAGTTCTGTGCCAGTGCCCCTTACACCCTGGGCTTTGCTGTTCTCCAGCAAGATTCTGGCCATTGCTCTCAGTACTTTCAGTGATCATATTTGTGAACACCTAAGTCCACAAACACTAACAGCTTTACCTAGACAACATAGGCTGGTGATATGATTGCTATTGTAAAATTTGACTCATCAGGAATAACAGGGAAAAGAATACGCAGGAAATTTTCTTTCATTGTTCTTTCCAACAGATAATATTATTGATACTTCCAGAATAGAAATATGCAAAACTAATATCATTTTAAAGATTGTGAGTCATTATCTAGAATCAGGCCAGCTTAAAAAAAAAGAAAGAAAGAAAGAAAGAGAGAGACAAAATCAGTTTGTAGCTCATTCGATTTTTTTTTTTTTTTTTTTTTTTATCAGCTCAAGCAATGTTTACCATTGTTCACTAGTGGTGTTGGAGTTTTGAACAATTAGCTCACTGCCTCTAAACCTTAACCACATTTTAGAATTACACGGAGAAAAAATAAATCTGACTCCAAGCTCCAATTAAATAAAAGTATCTGGTCTTGTCTTGGCCCCTGATAGTTTTTAAGTGCTTCCAAATATGTTTTTATTTTATTTTACTTTTATTTATTTGATACAAGGTCTTGCTACACAGTTCAGACTCACAGTGATCCTCCTGTCTCAGGCTCACCAAATCTGGGTTTATTTTACTTTTCTTCTGTATTTTTTAGGACACAGTCTAGAGGGTGTTCAGGGTCTCCCTGCTTGATTAGACTCACAGTGATGTGCCTGTTTCCAGCCTCCGAAAAGCTGGGATTACAGGAGTTCGCCACCATACCCAGTCTCAATTGCTGTCTCAGTGTGCTCCAGGGGTGGGGCTGGCACAGTAGGCCTGGGGATTGAACTCCTGGCCCCTGCGCCTGCCTGCAGGCACTTTAATCTGCTGAGCTATTTGGCTGGCCCCAGATCTGGGTTTAAAGGCATGTGCTACCCAGGGTTATGGGCCCAGCATGGCATGCTGTACTAGAGATTGAACCTAGGTCCTTGTGTTTCTGAGGTAGGTGCTTAAACTGCCAAGCTGTCTCCTTAGCCCCTAAATAGTTTTTTTTTTCTTAAGAATTTTTTTATTTTATTTATTATTTTTATTCTTGTTTCAGAACCTTTGTTTGCTTATTCACTCATTTTTATGGCCGGCTCAGCCCTCCCCGAGAGCAGGGCTGGCACAGCATGTGGTGCTGGGGATGAAACCGCAGTCCCTGAAGCCACCCAAGCTTCCCCTAGCAGGCGCTTTAGACCACTGAGCCATCCCGCCGGGCCCCGCCCCTAAATAGTTTTGATATGTAGTCAGGGGTGAGAGTCATGAGAGGAGATCATATCTTTTTTTTTTTATGGCCAGCTAAGCCTGCCCTGGGGGTGGGGCTGGCACAGCATATGGTGCCTGGCAGTTGCCTAAGCTTTCCTAAGCAGGTGCTTTAGACTGCTGAACCATCTCACCAGCCCATATCTTTTTATACACTGAATAAAAAATTGCACCTGTTTTTATTTCATTTATTGTGTAAATGGAGAAACTGTAGAACCCAGTAGTTCTTTCATCAGAACCACTTAGAGGTTTTTTTTTTTTTTTTTTTTTGTTAAATCGAATTCTGGAACCTATTATCTACATTTCTGATTTGGTAAGTTAGAGCTGGATCCAAGAATCTGCATATCTAACAAGTCCCTGCAGATTCTGAGGCTGCTCCCAGGTTGCCCTTCGAGGTTTATCCATCCAACCAGTATGTTTGCATGTCCCATTACTCTGAGTTAAGTGAAATGATGGGTAACTGACAGACACATTAAATAGTCAGTGACATCTCCTTCAGGATTACTGTACTTAATCATATGTTAAAAATTATTCAGTAAACAAAGCTATTTATGTTCTGGTTTAAAAGTATTACATATGCAATACTTAACCTCAAAGATGAATTTATTATACTTATAGGGAAAGGTACAGTACTTACAGTGCATCTTATTAGATTCTTGAAAGTCAGAATCCTCCTTATTCACTTGATCCGGAGCAGTTGTAAACATTCTAATATTATCATCTAGGAGTAAACTCTCATTCTCATCAAATACTGTAGGAAACAAATAGAACTCCTTGGCTATAGATTTCTGTAAATCAAAACAGCAAGAAGGTGAAAACAGGCAAGGGACTTACAGGCACACAGTGCTATCTATACAAAAGCCAGCTCAAGGAGGAAAGAGAATGGAACATTCTGCTCCTCTTTATATACTTGATTTATGAAATGTTCCCATTGACCACCAAACTCAGACTAGTACCTACTCAACACATTTTTATTCAGCATAGTCATGTGAGTATTTCTCAGCATCTGAAAATTCTGCATCCATTAAAATATGGTAAAATGAGGGAAATGTGTGTGTGTCCTGGAAATTGGAAAGATGCCATTTGTTATGATTTGCATCTAGCTATCCCCCCAAAGCCTCGTGCAGTCATGGGGTGGGGACTTTAAGAGTTTGAGACGAACTCATGATCCACTGAGATTATGTGTTTTAGTACTGTTGAGATTACGGATCTTAGTACTGTTGGGATTATGGGTATGGTCTGAGGCAGATATCCTGAAGCAGAGAGCCTGAACGTAATATAAGAGAGAGAGAGAAACAAACTCTCTCTCTGTTGCTGTCTATTGACCTGGTTGATCAGTTGCCTCTGTCGCCATTTTGTTGCTGTCCTGCTGCTATGAAAGGCCACTCTCTGCCATATGTGAATCTGCCCTGGAGCCAGCCAAATATGGACTGAAATCTCCAGTAACTGTGAGCTGAATAAACCTTTCCTTCCTTCATTTTGGGTGTCGGGTATTTGTCCCAGCAAGGAGAGAAGAGTAACTGAGCCACCATCTACATTCAGAAAACTAAAATTTCCTGTAAGGTAGAGCAGGGTGGAAGTAGGGTGTTGAGGGACTGATCATTTTGAGCACAGAAATCACTTGCCAATAAGCTATAATAGAGATTCACGCACTCTCTAGTCAGCTGAGCAAAATCCTTATTCTTTCCCCTTCTGGTAAAAATCATCACAATCATCATTATCATCCTCATCCTCATCCTCCTTCTCCTCATCATCAGAAATGTTATCTGATGGCACACACATGTAATCCCAGCATTTGGGAGGCTGAGACAGGAGGACTGGTGTGAATTCGAGACCCGCCTGGGTTACAAAAGTGAGCTCAGGCCAGCCTGAACTGATAGTGAGACTGTGTCTCAAAAAGACAAAAAAGAAAAAAAGAAAAGAAAAGGAAAGGAAAGAAATGCTACCTGAGACTGGGTGTGATGGTGTACGCCTGCAATCCCAGCTTTTGGGAGGCTGAAAACAGGAGGATTGCTACAAGTCTAATCTATGTAATGAGACCTTGAACACCTTGTAGACATTGTACCGAATACATAAAATGGAAAGGAAAAGGGAAAGGGAGGGGAGGAGAGGGGAAGGGGGAGAGAAGAAGGGAAGGGAAGGGAAGGGAAGGGAAAAGAGAAAAGAGAAGAGGAGAGGAGAGGAGAGGAGAGGAGAGGAGAGGAGAAGAGAAGAGAGGAGAGGAGAGGAGAGAAGAGAAGAGAAGAGAAGAGAAGAGAAGAGAAGAGAAGAGAAGAGAAGAGAAGAGAAGAGAAGAGAAGAGAAGAGAAGAGAAGAGAAATGAAGAGAAATGCTATCTGGTCTATGAGACAATTCAGTCATTCAGAAAGAGCCAATAAATCTAAGGAATAAGAACATAGGAGAAATCATTAGAAAGCATAGTATGTCTTTCCATTAAGATCCTTTTTGCAGAGTAAAAACACAATCTAACCTTCAGGTCTGTGCTTGATAAAAGTGAAACAATCTGACTAAAGCCCAGCGCTGAAGGCTGGATCCTACAGAGAGCAGAATCAGTGATGAGGAGCTAAAGAAAGCTCTCACGTGTCAGATGGAAGATTTAAAAATGAAAAGTGTATACGTGTAACTTTAGAAAGACACAATCATCAGAATGGGGAAGACACAATCATAAGAAGTATTAGTCAAATGTTCACCACATAAAGAAAAAACTAGTTTTTGGATTACAAAGTTTCAGTAAAAATAGGGCAAAATCAATAATAGAGACGTATACCTAAAAAGGTTCCACTAAAATGCTTGAATTTAGAGGCCAAAATTCTACAAGAGTCTGTATCAACAATATTACCTAAAAGTGGGGCTGGCAAGATGGCTCAGTGGTCTAAAGCACTTGCTTAGGCAAGCTTAGGCAACCTTAGGGACCACGGCACTGGCCCCACCCCCAGGGCAGGCGGAGCTGGCCATAAAAAGAAAAAAAAAATTACCTAAAAGTGTCTTTTATAAAATGTGGCATTCTGACACTAGCTGTTCCCTTTGTTTTCTTTGAGATGTCTACAAAGCTGCCTTCATGAACTTTAGATCTCATCTCAGATATTTCCATCTTACCAGGATTTCTGGTCATTGTCCCACCATTTGGTGTTTAAAGCACTTGTCGTTTTCCGAAGTTATCTTTATCTTGTTTTGTGCATTTCTCACGCACCCTCCTGTTTCCCCCACCTGACCACAGACTAGGATATAAACCCTACTCGAATAGGAAATTGGCTTGTCTTACTGACAAATTCCACGCTGAGTACAGGATGTTTTTTGAGCAGCTCAAAGGAAATGCTCCCTAAATAAACATTCATAAAAAGCAGCATAAAGAGCAACTATTTATCTCCTGTCAGAATGGTGAACATCCTCAAATCTGGCAATGCACAGTAGTGTATAAAAAGAAAAGACATTATTATGAAGCTCTGAAGTGTGCTAGAGGAGAGCCATTAGTTTGAAACTTGAAAAAAACAGAGAAAAGGTCAAGTATTTGTCATTTCTGTCCTGTATGATGTCCTTCAGGGTCACTACATAGCTCATTATAGGAAATTTCTGTGTATAGAAGAATTTTGGCCAGCAAACAAAGAGCTACAGAAACAGAATATTACTATTATATAACTGTAGTTAGTTTAATGAATCTAGGACGTGGTCATCAGTGACTAATAACGCCTCCAACTGAAAGACAGCTAGTCATGCTGCATTCTGTAATAGGATCACAACTGAAGCACTTGCCAAGAAAAGAATCTAATCTGAATCTAGCAAACCTTTGGTTCTAGCCACTGGCTTAAAGGACACAAGGGACAATACAGAAATAGGTCAAAAGACACAACAGGAGTGAAATAAGTGAAATTTAGACCCAGAAACCAGGACAAATGACTCTTGCAGTAGAAAAATTGCAAGGAAATAATTTTCACAAACAGGTCAAATTAATGTGTACAGTTATTTGGGTATTGATTAAAATAACACTTAAAACAATGATAAGACAATCAGGGAAATGTGAACATTCATTAGATACCTGGCAATATTAAGCAGTTATTATGTTGTATGTGATTATGAAGATGTGATCATTGCTTTTCTTTTATTTTTTTAATTTTTTTTTTATTTGTGAGACCAGGGTTCAAATTCACAACCTTGTACTTGCCAGGCGGGCACTTGTGCCATGGAACTATCGCCCCAGCCCCAAGATGTGATAATTGAAATATGGATGTCTTTAAAGGCATTCTTAGCTTTTAAAGGCACATAATAAAATTTTTAGAGAAAAAAATAACAATGAGGATATAATGGTGTTTCTATTTTTAGGTCAAAAAGCCATGGTCCAATTTGTTATTCAAACAGTCATAGGTCTGTAGGCAGTTTCACTTCCAATCCATCTAGGAACAATCATGTTAGCCAGGAAAACCTTTGCATAATACAGACTTAATAAAGCTGAGAAAAACTTAAAGCAAAAATTATATTTACACCTTCACTGTCTCAAAACCCAGAATTTTTTATCTGATAATTCAGAGATTGACAAATCATTTTCATTTTTCTCTGGGTGAGTTTACCTGTCTTCCATTTGCATTTAAACTTCCTTTCTTGCATATTTTCATTGGCCCAATAAGCCCTGTGAATATATCTTTGGTGGGATCCACAGCAGAATAATACATTCCAGGTAGACAGCAAGGATCCTTGTAAGTGGGTCCCACTTCTTGGGGGATGGTCCATTCATAGGTAAAGGTTTCCTTGGGTGTCACATAGGAGGCTGAATGAGGTGGCACCCCTGTGAGAAAGGTCACAGAGAGACTCAGGGTACTTTTCTAATGTAGGCATCTGAACAACAAAGCACTGTGCTAACTCATGTCTGAATTTCTTGTTATAAATTACAGTGGAATCCTACTTGTGTTCCTGTATCAGATTAGCAGATGGGTGTGATTTCTTCAGGCAGCCTCCTTTAGGTCCTGTCTGGAATTGCTGTCCCCCTTTGTACTTACACTCCCCCTGAGAATGCATCGTAAATGGCTATAATGCTAAGAGAATAAACTCTACTGTGAAGCTGTAGAGGGAAGAATATTTATATACTGTGATCTCAACTATACATAAAATATTTATTACATATATGCAGATAAATGTGGAGAGATTATACAAAACTATAATGACTGTCTAATATTTTTAGTTATTTTTTATTTAGAATACTTTTCAAAAATCCTAAAATAGACATCTAACCTTCTTACAAGACTTTAAAAATTGGACTGGGGAGATAGCTCAGTAGAATAAGTGCTTGCCTGGCAAATGCAAGGACCTGAGTTCAATCCCTGGTCCCACAAAAAAGAAAAAGACTTTAAAAATTAAAATTATACAAATGGTACTCCAGCAATATAGTCAATATGATCCAATTAAGTTCTTCCTAGCATTGTCAATAATTATCCAATGAAGGCAGGATAAAGTACCCTTAATCAGTTAGATTTTTTTTTTTTTTGTCTTTTTGAGACAGGGTCTCACTGTGCAGTTGAGGCTGGCCTTGAGCTCACTTTTGTAGCTCAGGCTGGTCTCACACTCACACCAATCCTCCTGCCTCAGCCTCCCGAGTGCTGGGATTACAGGCGTGCGCCACCACGCCCGGCTAACCAGTTAGAATTATTAAGAGCTTATTTATTTTTTGTTTTGTTTTGGCATACTGCCTGAAAATGATGTGTGAGCAGTGCCCTTGAGAATTCCTGTGAGCTGCTGCAAGAGGCCCATGTGGTGGGTTCCTGACCCATGCTGATTGGCTGGAGGGTTGTGTACTCACTTCCTTCAGAGGAGCTGGGACTCCGGGCATAATATGTGCCCTCATTGTCCTTGCTGACTCTCACTCCAGTTGGTTGAATACTGAGGGGAAACGGTCCTTTGTTATGAAAGGTGACTTTGATGGTGTCTCCGACCTCTCCCCATATAACAGGACCTAGAAAAAATACAGAAGCATTGTCTGTCACTGGTACATAACACAGAACTTCTTTGTGTCCTCTGACAAGCACCACTGGAAAGAATGGGCTTATTTGGTGCAAACTGGAAATTTTAATTTTTAAACAGTCCATTAGTAGCCTGACTTGACAAGATGGGAAAAAGGACTTTCCACACTCCAGCTTCAGGTTAAACTGGTCATCATTTTTTGCCAACATCGATTAATTAACTTTATACACTTAAGAAAAACCATGCAGATTGGCCACACTTTCCTCACTGTGTCTTCTGCTGGCCAGGAGGACACCACGGTCAGGGAGTCAGGAGTCAGGGCATGCTATGAACCAAGACAGCTTGAAGTAGGGAGGTTATGTTGTCTCGAGTGTATTGTTTTGGATTTTTCAACACTAAAATTAATACTATTTCCAATTATAGAATGAAATAGTGGTATGGCACACAAATATTTATGTAATTTGCAAAATGACATTTATTGAGAGTTTTTCCTCTCTGTACTTCTGTTTATGTATAACAACTCAGTCCTTATAATTTCACGAGGTACAAATGATTATTCCCAGTGTACAGAAAAGATCAGGCATAGAAGGTTGCATAACTTCAAAAGCCATACAACTAAGCAGAGACAGCTTGGATGAGCCATGCTCTCCTGCCCAAGCACCCGATGATGTCAGCAGTCACTGGGCTTCCCTGAGGGAAGCCCCAGGGGCACCAGGACACTGTATAGCTTGTCTCATAGTAGCCTAGGCAACCACTGTATATCTAAGGGAATGTGTTTTTACATAAAGAGTGAAATATAATAACTTAGTTGCCAATTTTAGCCAAGTCTTTCAGTCTTTCTCTAAGTGTCTGTCTCTTTTACACACACACACACACACACACACACACACACACACACACACACATTCACTCACAAACCCTTCTCTTTGAAGTAAAAACCATAATTATCTGAAGTGAGCATGACTTTTGATGATGAAGATTTGCTGTTGCTATTTCACATTCAGAAAAGCAGTTGGCCTCTGCCTTTTATTGATGTTTGGTTATCGACATGCCTAATTTCTTTACAGAAATTGTGTCATGGATTCCAAAGCTCTGTACTTCCTGAGGCTGGGGTTCCTTGAAGACAGTAAGAGCTGCAGCTGTGTCTGTGTGGCTCGGACTCACCCAGAATGCCGAGGTGCTCCTCATCAGGGCCTCGTTCCTTTGGCTTTGTGAAGGAGGCATCTGTGTACTCACGATAGACCAACTTCTTATATGAACCACCAATTCTGGTAGGGCCTTGTTCAAAAAATACGGTTGAGTCACTGACAAAAGAAGAAGGGGTTGAGGCTGGTGTTCTCAGAGACAGAAAGCAGGTATTCAGCGAGGACCCTAGTTGAAGAGAAAAATTCTGGCTCCTGCTAAGAGATGAGGTATCACCTGAGGCCTAAAGTTGCTCAAGGAAGAACAGAAAATTCTGGTCATGGTGACCTGGATGTTCTGTAAAGGAGGAGAAAAATCACGAGCAGGTCTCCTGTTTGCAAGTGAAGTGAAAAACTTTCAAAGTTTTTGAAAAACTTTTCATATCAATATATGATATGATTGATATTTTCCATATCAGTCACTGACAGTTGATCACTTTTCTATAATTCAGCTTTTTCATCCAGCTGCAAAATGTTTGAAATACAGTAGCTACTGATGGCTGTGCAGTAGCACCAACCAGACACTCAGAAGGTTTCTTGTTTGCTAAAATGAACATGACAAAGCAACAAATTCAGTACTATTTTCCCTATCTTAGAAAAAATTAAATTCCAGAAAGATATTTGATGGCACAAAGTCACCACATTCATCTCTTCTTTCATCTGACAGTGTATTGGATGCTTGCTTTTTTGTAGGGCTCCTGGTATGTGTTGATGAAATAACCATAAGTTGTCTGGATTCCTGCTCTTCCAAGGGACTGTGCATCTGCCTCAGGAGACACACTATGAACCAATCAATGTAATAAAATGTAATGAGCACAGGATGTGATGGAGACTTCTCCTGGGGGAAGTGATGGAACAGCTCTGGGTGGCTACAGGTGCTTTCCAGAGGAAATAATCTTTTTTTTTTTTTCTTCATTTGTGTATTTGGTACTGGCTCTCACTACACAGGTTGGACTCAAGGTGATCCTCCTGTTTTCAGCCTCCTCAGTGCTGGGATTACAGGCTTGCCCCACCATGCCCAGACTCTTGCTGGCTCAGTTCAATAGAACCTGTGTCTCTGAGGTTGCCAAAGCAGGCACTTAGTCTGCAGAGCTATCTCACTGGTCCAAGAGGAAATGAATTTTAAAAACTGTCAAAGGGAAAAGTAGAGTCTGCAAGATAACAGAGGGGATGAGGTGGGATTACAAAGAGGAAGCAGCCTATGAAAAGGCTGAGAGGAGAGAGGGCACATGGTTTGCTTTAGAAACATGGCAGAAGCATAGCATGGCGGCCTACGGAGTAGTGAAGGAGGCTTGGAGAGAAAGGGGTAAGCAGCAGAATTTAGATAATTTTGTGCTCAATGCCAGGCCTTGGACAGCTGTGGGGAGAGTATTTTAGCAAATGCAAATCTGCAGGAGGAAGACCAGACAGGAGGCTGCTCTTATTCTTTCAGTGAAAGATGCTGGTGGCTTCAGAGACACTGGCAAGCAAGATAGAAGCACATGTTTGCAGAGAGACCAGGCTATAATGCAGCAGTAATTGATGAGGAAGGAAGAGTGGTTGGGAAAGGAATGGGGATCAAGAACAGGGCTCAGGTTTCCGACTTCAGTATTTAAATGGATGCATGAATAGATAGGCGACTCCATTCACTGAGAGAGAAAGAAGCTCAGGTTCTTATGGGAGTGATGGATTTCGACTTAGACACAACCAGTTTGACAGGCCTCATCCAAGTGGAGTTATCCGCAAGAAATTTGAAATAAAAATCTTAAATTTGTAAAACACTTTAAGGTTGGAGACCCAGCTTTAAAAGTACAATAGATGTCAGTGTACCTGAGACTAAAATTAAAGGCAGAGAACAGAACAGATATTTATACACCAATATCAGCACTCTTCACAAAAACCAAAAAGTAGAAGCAACCCAAATGTCCATTAAAATATAAATAAATAAATGTAGTGTATACATAGACTACATATTGCTCAGTGTTAGAGAGGAACAAAATTCTGACATGTGCCACATGGGCTGTAAGAGGTAAAGTTCCTTAACTGGCCCATGGGTCATTAACCACTGGAATAGCCTTTATTCTTAGACTCCGCTCTGTGGACTGGGTTACAAGGACGTGCAGCCTGTATGAAGACTCACTCCAAAGGTCAGAGTCTTCTCACAGCTTGGGAAGCCAAATGCCTTAAAATAACTACAGATAAACACAGGGGGCAAAGAGATGGGAAGGTGTGGCATGAGATCCATTGCCTAGAACAGTCTGAACCCCAGATCCCAGGTCCTGGAAGGTGCAGAGAGGGTCTCCTGCGAGTTAGGGATAAAAGCACACAGCTTCCCAATTGGAGTGTACCTGCTGCTGTGTAACTGCCACTCTTGCACAAATTTGGATTAAAAGCCTTGCCTTCATTGCCTTTGGAGTCCAACTTGTTCTGACTTTTTGTTCTGGACAAGTGAGATCATTTCTTACAGGGTGAACCTTAAAAACACACTAAGTGAATAATGCAGTATTTATCCTTAATACGCTTGTATTGTTTAAAGAATTTTTTTTAATTTAAAAATTTTTTTTAAATTTTTTATTTTTTTATTTTTTTTCTTGTTTCAGAACATTTGTTTGTTTATTCACTCATTTTTATGGCTGGATCAGCCTGCCTAGAGGGCAGGGCTGGCACAGCATGTGGTACCAGGGGTCTAACCGTGGTCCCTAAAGCCACCCAAGCTTTCCCAAGGAGAGGCTTTAGACCACTGAGCCATCCCGCCGGGCCCCACACTTGTATTGTTTAAAAAAGGCAAATTTGGCCAGGAGTGGTGGCGCATGCCTATAATCCCAGCACTTGGGAGGCTGAGGCAGGAGAATCGGTTCGAGTTCGAGACCAGCCTGGGCTACAAAAGTGAGCTCAACGCCAGCCTAAACTGCATAGTGAGACCCTGTCTCTAAAAGACAAAAATAAATAAATAAATAAATAAATAAATAAATAAATAAATAAATTTTTAAAAAGGCAAATTCATGAGAACATAAAGTAAAATAGAGATTTTCAAAGGGTAGAAGAAGGATAAAATGGGGGTAATGGATAGATTTTCTATTTAGGATGATAAAGAAGTTCTAGCAATGGATGATGCTAGTGATTATACATTGTTAATGTTCTGACCTGTATGAGAGCATTTTCAGAAGCAAAAACAAATGAATCAGTTTCTGATTTTATTCCATGATTTTCCAAGACTCTGTTGCACATTTGATGACATTTGAACACATATTTTTAATAGAATCAAAAGTTATAGTGCTGGGACTGGGGAGATAGCTCTATGGCACAAGTGCCTGCCTGACAAGTGCAATGTTGTGAGTTTGAACCCTGGTTCCTCAAAAAAAAAAAAAAAGTTATAGTGCTGAATCTCAGACTAGCATATGAAACATCTTATTAAATATTCAATAGTGTAACTTATTCATTATCAGAAACCAACTGGAATTTTAATTGCTACATCAGCTATTTATTTATTTATTTATTTACTTTTTGGAGGGGTTATGTTTTGAAGTAATAATGTTTTGGGTGAATTACCTTTCAGGAGCTGTTAAGCTTTCACTGGTGAAAATGTCTTTACCAGAGGGAGCATAGTTCCAGATGATTTCCTCAGCAGCAATATAGTAGTGTCTGACACTTTCGCCCAGGATGTCATTTTCTGATGAGGACTTGTTACAGTTCTGAACCTGGAAAAAGGCCTGCAGACCAGCTGCAGCGACACAAAAGGGGACACTGCTTAACAGATCGGGCCTGGCTCTTTCCTGTTGCACTAAAATCACTGCTGATGAGATGATAGATAAAAAGGGAAGGAATAGAGAGGGATAAAGCAAGATAAACAGCTGAAGATAAATGACTGATGGAGAATCCAGGTTTTTAAAAATATATGCGTGCAGCACAGAGCAGAGACATTAAGTATATGTGCTTTCAATATGTGGTACCAGTTTCTGTGGGGTGGAGATAACTTCGGAATTGTCTTGATGCAAGAAAAAAGACAAGTTGATAGTTGAGGGAAAAAGAGGGGCTAGGACACATTTGAAGGTGCGAAGTGAGATGGAGAAGAAGGAATGGCGTGACCATGATCATGTTCTCTCTGTGCACCTGCTGTGCTGGGCTTCTGTGACCCAGGTCATATTTGGTAAGCGTAATCACATCTGCAGGTCAAAGTCACATACCTAGAGACCTGGGTTAAAACTAATTTCCTCAGGAGATCAATGTCACAAATATTTTTCAAGAATAAGGAAACTTTTTATAATCTTATATTAAGGAAACAGAGGAAGAACTTATCATGCTAAAGCATGGAGTAGCTAGACATTAATGAAAAATGAAGTTGGTAATATTTAATACAAATAAGTAACAAAAAAGGCCACAGGTTACATTCCAACATATATACAAATCTTATTTTTGTAATATTTTATAATATTACAAAGCTAAGAAACTACATACAATGCTACATTTTCAAAGTGGGATCAATTATTCTTTTTTAGAAATGAATGCAGTTTGAGATTTCATTACTTTATTAACATTTCAGTCTTTGCCTTTTTTTATTACACTGTGGGACCAAGACTAAAATCCAAATTCAAAGCTCAGATTATTCCAAAGATATTCACCCACTAGTACAGTAGCTAAGATACAACCCTTTCTTTCAGCCAGCAGCTAAGTTGGGGTGAAGATGTCCTACCTTTCAGATGGTTTAGATTCTGACAGCTAAGCATCCACACTCCAGGGTTCTGAGCCACCATAAAAGCATCAAAAAGAGTGGCAGGAAAGAGATTGACTGTGTCAGTACGGTAGTTCTTGTTAGTCAGTGCTTGTCCATGAAAGAAAGCGGAGTGCACGTCAACTTCATTACCCATACCAAAAAGGTACCATTTCACCCTGTCTTCTGCACACATGGAGAGCCCTGGAAGACTTGCAAAGGTGTATCCATTCACAGCTGTAAGTTAAAGGCAGAATGTGTTGACCAATAGACACTGGTGTCCAAAGAGTGAGAGTTAGCTCTATAGAAATACAGTCAATAGAATCAATTTGATGTGGTGAGTATCTGGCACACATAGCTACTACTCTTTTCCATGCTCATGTCAGTCATATCAGTCACAGAACTCTTTCATTTTGGTTCTGAATCCATGTCAATAGGAATCCTATCAATACTATATTCAGAGATGAACATACCGAATGTGAAACCCCGCTGATCTCCTACCTATACATACAGCCATATATGTTGGGAGCATGGACCTGTGTTAGTTAATACAGGCAAGTACATAGGCACATACACAGACGTGACATGCATTCTAAGCAAGTGCTCTATATCTGAACTACATCCCTAGCCCTTTTTAAAAATTTGAGACAGTCTAATTATGTTGCCCAGGCTGGCCTTGAGCTTGTCATCCTCTTGTCTCAGCCTAAGTAGCTGAGATTACAGGTGTGTGTCATCATGTCCAGAATTAAAAATTATTTTGTAGAATTTAAACACAAACATAAGCTATACTTTCTGGCATACTTTGAAGTGTTTTACTCATATAAATTCTTTTTTTTTTTTTCAGAACTGGGAATCAGGCCAGGGAGATAGCTCAGGGGTATAAGTACCCACCTGGTGAGTGCAAGGTCCTGAGTTCAATTCCCAGTTCCACCAAAAAAAAAAAAATAAATAAAATAAATTGGGGGCCTGGTGGGATGGCTCAGTGGTCTAAAGTGCCTGCTTGGGAAAAGCTTGGGCGGTTTCAGGGACCGCGGTTTATCCCTGGCACCACATGCTGTGCCAGCCCTGCTTTCGGGGCGGGCTGAGCTGGCCATGAAAATGAGTGAATAAACAACGGCTCTGAAACAAGAAAAATAATAAATAAATAAATAAATAAATAAATAAATAAATAAATAAATAAATAAAATTCTTAAAAAAAAAAAAAGAACTGGGAATCAAACTCAGGACCTTGCATTTGCCAGGCAGGCACTTTTACCCCTGAGCTATCTCCCTGGCCCCTCAGTCATACAAATTCTGAGGAATAGATATAGTCACTAAGTTCATCATTTTGTGTCTCAGAATTTAAAAAAAAATCTAGTCTAGAAAGAAGGCATTTCGGGGCTGGGAAAATGCGGTCATGAGTTCAAACCACAGCCCCGCCAAGAAGATATAAAGTGAACTAAAGTATAAAAAGAATTATGTCAGGGGCCCGGCGGGATGGCTCAGTGGTCTAAAGCGCCTGCTTGGGAAAGCTTGGGCAGCTTCAGGGACCACGGTTCGATCCCCGGCACCACATGCTGCGCCAGCCCTGCCGTCAGGGCAGGCTGAGCCGGCCATAAAAAATGAGTGAATAAACAAATGTTCTGAAACAAGAAAAAATAAATAAATAAAATTAAAAAAAAAAAAAAGAATTATGTCAAATGGAGCGACCAGTGAATGCAATGTAGTACTGAGACTACGTCTTAGAACTAGTGGTTCTTAGATACTATATTTTCTTAAATATGGTTAGATATTTTACAGTATAATGTTAAGCATTTAGTTTCATAATCTTAATTGATCGCCTCAAATGATTGCTAGAATTAGTTTGAAGGATAAATGTATAATTGTAATCTATGAATGCATTATTATAAGTGATGATATTTTAGCTTTAATCAATTTGGGAACAAGTTTTGACCTGTTTAGATAGATATCAAATTACATGTCCCACATGCTTTGTTATCGAGACTAGTATATAAGGGAATAAACACAGCAGAATTAATTAAGAAAAAAATTAGTGTTAATATGTCTTCTGCAGACTTACAATATATTCTGTTGCTCTCCTGGAAATCTTCGTTGTCTTTGTCAACATTCTCTGGCTCAGAGCAGTAGGTTTCAATGTTGTCTTCTAGGTACCAACTGAGATTTTCATCCACCACAGAAAACATTACCACAAATTCTTGGTCAACATTTTTTTCTTTATCTTTATCTAGAGAATCTGAAGTGAAAATTTCTAGTTTAGTAGATCTAAATTTTTAGTATGTGCTTTGACTTATGTTTTCAAGTGATTTATATATTTTTTTAAATTTAGTATTTATTTTTCTAAGAAGCCACAAACTTGGACCAGTCTTTCCTGTTTTATAGACATTGCAACAGTTCATGGTCAGTAGCCCACACTTGGGAGACACTACTTATATATCAGTGTTTTCATGAACCACATAACTATCAAGTACTTCTTGGCAAATGGGAAGGCTTTCTTTCTTTCTTTCTTACCAGCTCAGCCCACCCTGGGGGTGGGGCTGGTACAGTATGTGGTGCTGGGGATGGAACCATGGTCCCTGTGCTCTTGCCTAAGCAGGCACTTTAGACTGTTGAGCTATCTTGCTATTCCCAGAAGGTTGTTTTTCAAAACTATGCACATATATTCCAGCACATATAGTCACAAGCTTAAACTCAATAAATATTTTCAGGTAACCAATTATGATTCAAGTAAGAATTATATTTTGGGCTCTTGAGCTATATTGCCCTTTTCATGATGATAGCAATAAGTCCTACTATATATTTCCCAATCTACTACAGATAATTTGTCTCTGTCACCATGAGAAACTGCTTATGGAGTTCTACATGTGGTTAAGTCATTTGTCTCTTCAATACCACTGTTGGAAGTTAAATACTAAACACTTATCCTCAGAAAGACCTTTCTCCTTGTAGCTTAGCTTCCTTGGTGATTTCCCACACAAAACTCTATTTCACTTATGCCCCCATTGCCTAATCATCCCTGTCTGTGACTTCATTTTTTCTAGATTCAACTTCTCTCTCCCTTACCCAATGTTAACACAGAAGCATTTGTTATATTTTATAAACGACCCATCCTGTCCTGTAGGGACATTGATTCATTTGAGAAATAGTGAGAAAATGTACCTTTTTTACAGATTATTAAAGGTCCAATGAGTCCTGAAGCAATATCTTTTGGAGCATCGATGTGGGAATGATAAATCCGAGTCACACAATTGCTATCTCCCTCACCAGGACTCTGTTGTTGATCAACGACCAATTTGTATGTATACTGTTGTCCTGGAAGCACTTTGTCGTCTGCCTTGTGAAACTCTGTGGTGTTATCAGGGTAGATGGCACCTAGAAAAGAGCATGCAATGGATTTACAGAGTGAATTTTTTTTAACTTACCACAGGAAATAGATCATCCATTAATTCTTTCATCAAACTTTCAACATTTGAGAGGAGTCCCTTGTGGATGTAGCTATGTCCCAGAAATGAGAGCCTAAGCATTAGGGATATAGATACTTCGCTTGCATTGAGTCTTCAGGGAGCAATAACAGATATAGCAGGCAGATAATGAATATTAGTCTGCAATTTAAAGAGTAGCTCATGCCATAGGGCCATGCCAGTATAAAAAGCCAAGCAAAATGACTTCCCTTTCTTATAATTTGAAATTTCTTAGACAGATTTTGCCTATGAAGTAACAACAGAAATTCAAAATTTTTTCTCTGAATTATGGAAACTTTCTTTTTTATTATTTTTATTCTTGTTTCAGAACCTTTTGTTTGTTTATTCACTCATTTTTATGGCCAGCTCAGCCCACCCCGAGGGCAGGGCTGGCGCAGCATATGGTGCCGGGGATCGAACCGCGGTCCCTGAAGTCACCCGAGCTTCTCCAAGCAGGGGCTTTAGACCACTGAGCCATCCCGCCGGGCCCCTATGGAAACTTTCAAATACAGAAGATACAATGAATCTCTGTACACCTCCTAATTTGTCGAGCCTCCTATGTATCACTCAAACCTATTTCAACCCCAGCAAACTCATGGCCAACTTTGTTTTCTCCATAACCCACTCATTCTTGTCTCCAAAGGTGCAAATTCCAGAAGTCATTCCTATTATAGCCATAATACCTGAGCATGTATCTCTAAAAATGAGAACACTTTTTTTGTTTTGTTTTAAGAAAAACACAAAAGCTCAGTGTGGTGGTGCATGTTTATAATCCCAGCATCTGGGAGATTGAGGCAGGAGGATTGCAAGTTGGAGCCCACCCTGGCAGTTTAGTGAGACCTTTGCTCAAAACTAAAAAATAAAAATAGGCCAGGGATATAGCTCATTGTGAAAGCCCTAGGTTCAAACCCTAGTTTAAAGGAGAAAATGGTGATGAGGAGGAGGAGGAAGAGGAAAAGAAGGAGAGGGGAGGAGTAGGAAGAGGACAATACTACTATTGTAATTTGAAAATGAGTGTCAATTTTCCAATGTACCATGAAATTGTAAAATGGAAAAAGAGGTAACAATTAGTCATTTATGCTACTAATATAATTTTTTTGTTTAGAACAACAGACAAAAAGAGGCACTGTAAACATTTATTAAAATAATTCCTCTTTTTAAGAGAAAAACTAATAATTAATCAAATCTAGTTTTCTATTAATTTTCAGAGTTGACCTTTATACTGTCAGTGAACTTTAATGTGACCTTGATTTTTCTTCTGGTAATAGCTGATGCTTACTAAGCTGTTATTATGTTCTTTTATAGACAAAACTAAAGCATAATTTAGGTTTCTCGGAAAATGTCACCTTGCCAGTCTAAGAGGAAGTTGGGTGTGGCCTTTGGTTGTGATGTCACCTGGTTGGGGTAAGAAGTACTTGAAGAGAGTAAGGCACAGAGCTGGGTATGTTGGTGCATAGCTGACATGTAGGTGAGCAAATGAGAAGAGCCACTCCAGTCCAGAGCTTTGTAGCCTGCCTAAGTCAACAGGGAAGGAAGGAGGTGCACTTGTAGCTTGAAAGAGATCACAGGCATCAAATCTCGTTTTTTTTTTTTTGTTTTTTTTTTTTTTTTGGGGGGGGGAGTCTCTATAGGGTGTTCAGGGGCTCACTGTTAGATCTGACTTATAGTGATCCACCTGTTTACAGCCTCCCAAGAGCTGGGATTACAGGTGCATGCCACCATGCTCAGTCTCAATTGCTATCTCAGGGCACTCCAGGGTGCAGATCAGCATGGTAGGCCTGTGGATTGAACCCCAGACCCCTGTACCTGCTTGCAGGTGCTTTAACCCACTGAGCTATTTGGCCAGCCATTCAAATCTCATCTTTGTCAGTCCTTTATTTATTTTTTTTTAATTTTGAAGCAAGGTCTCACTCAGTCACCAAGTGGCCCAGGCTGGCCTTGAACTTGTGATCCTCCTGTTTCTACCTCCTAGATCCTGGGATTATAGAAATGTGTCACCATGCCCAGCCTGTACCATTCTTTAGGCTGATATTCAAATGACTCTTCAGTAAATTGTGTCTCTGATGTGACTCTGGAGTCACTCAGCCACATGTAACATTTATCTAATGTATGAGATTGCTCATGCCACTAAGCTGGGATAGAGCTTATCCAAAATTAGCATGGGAGGTAACAGTAGCTACAGTATGAACCTGTGTAGAATTTTCAGGGATCACAAAGCTTCACTGAGTCCCTTCTCTTCCTCCTGGAACTTTGCCTCTTCTAGGATAAGCCAATTGTCTATTTTCTCTTTTTCTGATTATTTGGCTGGAAAACAATTAGACACTGGAAGAGGCTTTCAGAGGCTTTCACTGACTTTCAGTATCTGAGTCCACCCAGAAACCTATGACATTCACACCTTACACAAACTTGCACAACCCAGAGAAACAGCATTCTAATGATGAACCAAAGTACTTTTCAATGAAATGGTGTGGAGTGAAATGACATAGGTTAGGTCTTGTACAAAAGGAAAATGTTACAGATTAGATCTAAAATGTCCTCCGAAGTCTTATGTGTTTAGAGGTTTTGGCAAGGATGAGTGGATCAAGGGAGAGCGACACTCATCCTGGATGAATCTATTGATGGGTTCACAGCTGGACGTCCTATAGGGAGGTAGAGCCTCATAGGAAAGCTCAGTCACTTAGGTGTGATCTGCAAGGACATATTCATGTTTCCATCTTCTGCCTGCTTTCCAGTCACCTGGGTTGAGCAGTTTTCTTCCACCTGGGTTTCTACCTTGAAGTCAGCTGATCAGGGGCAGAACCCACCAAAGCCATTAGCAACACAAACTGCTCCTCCTTTCGGTTGTGCATGTCAGATATTGTGTCCTAGCCATGAGGGAGTGACTAATACACAGAGGTGTTCTAATAGTACGAAGTAAGAGTAAATTCTACAGCATATGCTGAACTCACCCTCGTGTTCCTTATAGTAGGTTACTCCATGTGCATGAAAAGTATAAGGCCTAGAGGCGAAGTTTTTTAAATGTATATAAACTTCATCTCCAATTTCAGCTCTGACAATTGGACCTAAAAGCCCTAGCCAATCTGGTTTTTCTATAGTTGCACTAAAGGTTCCATCTGTGTACTGATGATAAAGGGCTTTCTTGTATGTTCTTCCAATTCTGTCTGGGCCATTTTGAAGATACATATTGTACTGGTCCCTGCAAAGGAAAACAAGATAATTTGATCCAAAGCCAACATTTCTCAAAACTGTGTTATAAATAAAGGGAAATTAATAACTGTGTCACATTAAATGCTTGTATTTTGTAGGGTGGCCTCCAAAAATGAAATTGTGAGCTAGAGCTTAGCTTCATTGTTTTGCTTATGTGAGGTGTTTCCTATCAGGCATTCAGTACAGAACTATTTGAAACCATCCTAAAAACGTGGCATATATTAACTGGAGTAAACTCTCAAGGTTTTCATCTAAAATTGAGGCATTCTGGAATACTGTAAATACACAATTAAAGTGAAGCATTATAGTAAAGCAATCAAGGTATATTACCATTATCACATAAACCTTAGCTATAGGAAAAAAAAACTGTGATTATAAAGAATCAGTGTGGATATTTGACATTGAACTTTGTATGTAATACATGTATATGCTTTCTGGAAAAATTAATGACACTCTACTATTCTATCATTTTTAAAATTTCTTTTACCATACCTAAATGAAGATCAGCATTGATGCACATAATGTGAGTGAGTTCTTGGCTTGTCTTTAAACTATTCTTTGTTTTTAAAAATTCTCCATTACATTAGATAGTTGACACTGTGTTTTGAGTAGTGTCAATTACTAGTTGCCTAAAAGTTTCCTAGATATATCAGCTTAGTAAAAAGTAACCATGATAAAAATATATAAGAAAAGAATAAAAATGAATTTGGCATTTGAACTTAAACTGGTCCTTAAATTCCTGACGTTCATGAAAGCTCCAGCTAGCTAGCTCGGGGGACCTGGCTGTAAGCCATGCCTTGCAGTCCTCTGGAAGGACTCACTTGAGTCATGGGGTGCAGCCAGCCTCTCTATAACCAGTCTCTTCCAAGACCACAACTGAAGACTCTTCTCAGAGGGGGAGGATGCATGAAAAAATACTTTTAAAATAATTGATTTGGAACCATAATACAGTATAGGCCAAGTGTTTCACATTTGGAATTCCTTATTTATGCATTGCAATATGTAAACTGGCTTTTCCATCTTGTCTTTTTACTGTGAAAGATTTCCTTTAAACAAGTTGAGAAATACTTCCCATCATGTGGCATTCTGGGGGAGGTCTATTTGCTTATGATCTGTCTCCAAAGAAACACCAAAAGGTCATTAGGGAATGTCTATTTAATTTCAAGAGGACCACTTGAGGACAAAGGGTCAGTTACTGGAAGTTTGCAGAAAGTTTGCCAGTCAGCTGTTCACGTACAAGGATCTAGTAGAAGTGATCTTTGAACCAAACAAAAAATTTACATGAAATTTTAGTTTCATCCTTAAAAATTGTAATATATTCCTTCCTACTCATATTAGTATATGTTTCTCTGTCAATTTCAAAAGCTTCTATTTTCAGTATTTCACCCCCTCCTAAAATAAAAAATCAGCTCCTATAATTCATGGTAGACTCAGACCCACAAGTAAGTTTTTAATGACAGGAGATTTTTCTATAGTGCTTTAGTAAGGTAATGATGCTATTCCTCTCACGAATTCAGAATTTATTCTGATGGTCTCTGTTTGATGCTTATGTGTAGTTACCAAAAACATGAGTACTGTATATAAAATGTTTCCGGATGTGTGACTTCATTAATTGAGAAATTATGTGTTGGGCTTTAATTGTTTTATGACGAACAACCACATAGTAGCATGATAAAATACTTATTTATACCCTCAAAGCTCTATGAGCTGTTTGTTGGATGTGAAATGACTGCGGTTGCTGAGCAGGACATAATGAGATGAAATCCAAGTCTGCTTGGCTCAGCATGTGTCTGAGGTCTTGTGAAAAAAAAAAATCACCTTCTTAGACCATTCTGGCTATGGGCAGAATTCAGGATGCTGATATTGTAAGACTGAAATGCCTGTTTCCTTGGAGTTGGGGTCTCTTTCCACTCCTTAACACCACCGCCATGCTTCCCAAGTGGCCTTTACCACCAGTCAGAAACAGTGAGTGGAATTCTTCTCTAATCTCTAAATCTGACATTGTCTTCTGCCACCAGAGGACGCTCTACATTTAAATGAGTCTACCCAGACCGTCCCTAAGGTCAGTGTTTCCATGAACTAAAACATAAATTGTGGGAGTGACAGCTCAGCCTACTCGGGCTCTGGGTATTCAGAGCAAGATATTCTAAAGCAGTCTGCTTTAGAAATTCAGCCTCCTCCAGCTGTAAAACAGGATAAATCTGAGACTTTTGTTGGTAAATGGATGCAGCTAGAGACCATACTCTTAAGTGAAATCAGACCCGCATGTGCAAACATCATATTGTTTCCTTAATGTGAGAACCTGAAAGAGAAAATGTAATCTGAAGGGTATGATAGATATGGGGAAAGGGAAGGAACTTATTCAAAAGGAAAGAGTTGCTGAGTTGAGGAGAAGGACAGGAGAGGGAGTGGGGGAAAGAGTTTTTTCTAAGTATGCAGGCAGGATGGTTTGGACAACTCTACTATGTATTGCTACTGGTCTGTGGAAAGGAGCAGATAATGCTTAATTTGTTTTGTCTTCTTTTTTTCAATTGTTTTTCCTTTTCCCCTCTTAATTTCTTATATATTTCTTTATTTCTTCTGATTTTTCATGCATATATCTGGTAATATGAATGCGTTCATTGGAAGACAACACTATACATTACAACAAATACTGTGAAATTCATATTTTGTTTCATGAAAGTCTGTATCACTTGTAATTTTTTGTTTTAATGCTATTTTTTATATCTTATAAATTAAAAGAAAAGTAAAAAAAAAAAAAAAACAGGAATTGGGCCTCCTACACACAAAACATCATAAAGAGATGAGAACTTGACAGAGACTCACCCTCAGGTAAACAGCACCAACTTATACGAACTATAGATCTCTGATTTTTTTTTTTTTAATAACAAGACTTGCTTTACCATCACAATATGAAAGTAATACCTAATGGTCAACCTTCTGTTTTCACTGTTCACAGGAAAAATAGAGACTATAATAAAACATTGTAGAAATTGAAAAGTATGTTAGGTTATAGTCATTTAGTTATTTCTCTAATAAGGCTATAGGCTGTTTTTTTTTTTTTTTTTTTTCTACCAGGAATTGAACTTACAACCTTGCACTTGCCAGGCAGGTGCTTGTGCCACTGAGCTATCTCCCCAGCCCAAGGTTACCTTTTTGTGGGGGAGGAGTACCAGGAATGGAATAGAGGACCTTGTGTTTGCCAGGCAGGCACTTATGCCTATGAACGAACTATCTCCGCAACAAGGTTATGCCATATGAAAGGAAAAACTGTGTTTGTACCACAGTGGCTATTGCTTGATGATTTTTTTTTTTTTTTAATTTGGTAGCTTTAAAGAATGAGTCACTGTACATGGACTTCCAGGTAATTTTACTTAAAAATTATAGTTCTTTAAGAATCATTTTAAAAAATCCAAATTAATTTTGGAAACATGTTGAAATCATTAATTGGAAGGCCATCAGGCTGAGATAGCTCCTATGCCTTGGATTCTAATGTAAGCAAAACAAAAACAATGGAAACAATTCCATGAGATTTACACTTAAATAATCATAAATAAACCTCTAACTGGAGGCTTACAAGCCAAAAACTGCCTGTTTAACCTCTAGAAAATTTCCACTTTAATTACATTCGTTGTCTTAATTTTGTTTCCTTGAATACCTCATAAAATTCCCTTCTGTCGCTCCTCTCTGCTCCCTGGTGAACTCTGTGTGTCTCCTGCAGCCCGATTCACAAGTGATTGAATGCCGAAATAGACTTGTTAAAATTTAGATGTGCTTAAGTTTGTCTTTTAATAGAAATAAAATAAATAGCTTCAGGGCAAGATTTTTCTCTAATATATTTTGTTTGCTTTCCTGTTTTCTTAAATAGGATCTAATTAGGGAGAAAGTCACCTTTTTGCTCAAAACAATAATAAAGATGAGCATTTGTTTAGCACATTGCATTCTGATCACCCAAGATCACATTTTAATTACAATTATATTGGACAGTAGTATGGCCTAAGTTTTTGTTTTGTTTGTTTTGTCTTTTTGAGACAGGGTCACTATGCAGTTCAGGCTGGCCTTGAGCTCACTTTTGTAGCCCAGGCTGGTTTCGAACTCGCACCAATCCTCCTGCCTCAGCCTCCCAAGTGCTGAGATTACAGGTGTGTGCCATGTGGCCACATACCACATAGTATGGCCAAAGAGTGATGTCTGTTTCTCTTGCCAGGTTTTGAGCTGTTTGGCTTCTTAGCTTGTGGTCTACTCATGACACCTCCACTGTATCATTTGTTTTTCAAATCTACCATGGACTGGAAAACTAGGTAACAAAGTTCATAACACTGCGCAGTAAGAACTTCCCTGAGGGGACCGGCGGGATGTCTCAGTGGTCTAAAGTGCCTGCTTGGGAAAGCTTGGGCGGCTTCAGGGACCGCGGTTCGATCCCCGGCACCACATGCTGCGCCAGCTCTGCCCTTGGGGTGGGCTGAGCCAGCCATAAAAATGAATAAACAAACAAACAAAAGTTCTGAAACAAGAAAAAAAAAAAAAAAAAACTTCCCTGAGCCTGAGCAAGAGCCTCCAACATCAAATGTAATAGAGTTTGTAATACTCGTTTTTGTGATTAGAGAACTTTTCACTTATTTTGAGCTTTCTAGAGATTACTAGGAGAAAAGTAACCTAGGGATAATAATATTATTACTTTGGTATTGTGCAGTCAATTCAATAAATACTTAACTGATAACTCCTATGGGGCTGGGAGATGGTTCAATAGAATAAGCTCTTGCCTGGCAAGCACAAAGTCCCTAATTCAATCCTCAGTATCACCTAAACAAAGCAAAACAGCCTCCTATGGTCCAAGAACACACTGTTGTACTTATGAATTTTTAATGTATATTTTCTTAATTCTTATTAAATATAACCTAGAGTCAGAAACTATTATAAGTAAATGACTTTTTGTCTATGCCAATAGAAATAAATAATATGAAAATAAATAATAACACAGAAGTAGACTCTGTTTTCTTAGCCAAAAAAGTAAGAGAAAGCCTCAGATGTTTATTCATGTGTTCATATATTCATAAATATTAACTTAGTGTCTCCTATGGTCTAGGTGCTAGTGGTCAAGCAGTGCTCATAATAGAGGGAGTTCCTGTGATCGCAATATATATTTTTCTCATTACTCTAGACTTTCACAGGTGACACTCAACTTAAATCTAGCTCTCTACACAAATCTTATGCTCATTGACATCCTATTACTCATATTGTTTGTTTCTACTTCTTTTCAGGAACCACAACAAGATAGCCAGCCAACCAAACCTAGTGATGCTCTAGAATTTTTCACTGACTGGGTTGGACATGTCAGTGAAATCTAAATAAAGAAGGGAACAAAAAGCTGCTACCATATTCATATATGAAAAGGGTTTTAAAAATATTAACAGAATTATTCTTCACCACTCTAGGCTACTGTGGAATCCTCAAAACAAAATATAGTTCAAAGGCAAAAAAAAGGTGAATTTCAACTAGAGAATGCCCCAGTTTCCTTTCCAAGTATCCTTAAGGATCCCTAGTAAGTAACAGTGATGTAAATAAGCTTTTACTCACTGTGTAGCCCTGGAAGAGGCAGCCCACAAGAGTATTTGAAAATAAACAAATACTCCACCTATACCACCGAATTCTTCCCAACTTCCTATACTCTTCTTGTGTTCCCTAATTTCTAGACATAGAGACTTCTTTATAAGAGTATAGTGGAGAACTGTTGCATTTAATTTGTACCAAATAAACTGATTTGATTTTTGGTCATGAAGAATGGTAGTTAATGGTAGTATGCACTAAGGTAGCACATGTACTTAGGTTTCTATTTATTGATCTAACGGGAGTCAAACTCAGGACCACGCACATGCTAGGCAAGTGCTCTACCTCTAAGCTATATTTTGAGCCTAGTATTTTTGCTCTTTAATATCCTTGACCTTTTTCCTTAGAAATAAATTCCATATGTAGATTACATTATATTGAACCAGGATAACACTGAATTTGTATAAAATAAAGTTTCTAGTGATGCAGTAAAACTATAGTGTACTCCTAAGAAGAGAATACTATTGCTAACCAAATTTCAAGAACTTGTTGCAAGATGTACTAGTTACCTTTATACCCATTTATCTTTAGGTCAGATTTTCCTTATTGCAGATATTCCTTAATAATGTGTTTTACTAATTTAATAGCATAATAATTGGATATTATTGCCAGTTATGGTTTTATTTTTTACAGGAAAAATTTCAACATATATAGTTAAACAGAATGGTATACACTCATTTACAAGAGTAAATTGTTACGATATTTGGCATACTTAATCATGTTTTAACACCCGCCCCCTTCTTTTTCATACCAGGAATTGAACTCAGGATCTTGCTCTTCTAAGCAGGTGCTTGTGCCACTGAGCTATACCCCCAGCCTCCTTAACCATATTTTAAAGATACACTGTCTGGAGCTACTGGTCATTGGGCTGATTTGTATTTAATCACCATTAAAATACATCTGTTAACGTAATGAATTTTGGTTTTGAATGCGCAATTTACATTTGTAGAAAATATTTAATTCTATTTAAAATAAGGGCCTCTGCGGCTGGTGAGATGGTTCAGTGGTCTAAAGCGCCTGCTTAGGCAAGCTTAGGCAACTGCAGGGACATCAGTTGAATCCCCAGTACCACATGCTCCACCAGCCCCACCCCAAGGCAAGCTGAGCCGGCCATAAAAAAATTAAACAAATAAATAAATGCAATAAAATGAGGGCCTTGCGGCCATAAAAAAATTAATTAAATAAATAAATACAATAAAATGAGGGCCTTGGTATAAATAAAGTTCCATGATTAAAAAAATCCTTTGAGGGTAGCTGTATATTTTGTTTTACTGTATATAATAAATATTGTTTCACACAAAGGAGCCATAAAGACATACATTTAAAACTCACAGTTTGTTCAGGGATGTGAAAATAAGTATCTAGCACCTTTTGGTATGCATATATGTATGACTGCTGAGTGCAGGGTTGTGTTAAAGAGTTCTGCATGTAGTTAGTCTTCAAACAATGCTATGAGGTGTGATCATTACCCCTTGTGCAGGCAGGGACTCGGAAGAGGTGAATGACAAACTCCATTCATTCACTGTGCAAGGTAACCCAACAGGTATTAGGAAGAATCACATTGGTTGAAACTGTACTTTATTTCTATAAATGATATTTAGAAGCAATAAAAAAATTTCCTCCTTGCCATTACTAAGCAGCCTATGGTGGCATAAACATAACATTCTACGTAACCATTATTTAAATAAAAAATCTTGTGCATCACTAGGCAAAAAAAATGCTGATGGAGATGCAGTAATGCCTGCCTAGCCAACACTGTTCCCTGAGAACCACATGAAAGGACTGGCTTGGCTGTCTAATGAAAAATATTCGGAGATAGAGGAGGACAATTAAAGTAGCTTAAGTTACAAACCTGTGGCTTGAACTTTCTGTGCATAACAAATTAAAGAAGTATTTCATCATACTGACTTTATGCTTAATTTTATAATTTATAGATTCAATCCATAAGCAATAAAAACAGTGACTTACTTGTCAATTGAAATAAGTGTCTTTTCTTCATTGTCAGGGGCATAATTCCAAGTTGTTTCATTAATTCCAATGTAATAATGCTTGTCTTTTGTCCAGGCTGGAGCACTATAGAAAAACAGAAGAATGCCAAGCACAGCAAGCTTCATTTTCTTCCTCTCTTGAAGCCAGAGAAGCAATGAAGTAAAATCAGAAGCAGGCAATCTTATAAATAAGGCTTTCTCCCTTTATTTGCTTGATTGACACAACTTAATGTTGCACAAGAGTAAATTGTTTCATTAAAGTAAATGTTTTCCAATTCAGTTTGGTTCCCATAAACTCAGGGAGAGAAATGAAATAGCCCTTGGTAGCCAGACTTGTCTGACTACAAACAAAGAGTCAACAGTTATTGTTGGGCACTAAAGTATGCAAAACGCTGTGCTTTCTTCCTTTATTTGTGTGCATTCCAGGAAAGCAGAGACCGTCCCTAAATGCTCCCTTTGTTCCCCCAATAATTTGTTGCACTACAGTGTCTTGCATAAAGCAAACTCTTAAAAAAAAACAGGCCGAAGATTACATAAAATGAATCAAATGTATGATTCCCTGCTATTTCTAAAAGCCTAATGAACACTTGCAGCCTTTGATCTGAAACGTGATACTTAGCATGCTGAACTTTAGTCACTAACAATAAGAATTCTGTTGTGGGCATGCTAAGCAGCAATGAATTCAGGGAGGCACCACTGGTACCCAGAATCAAGTACTGAACAAATTGTTCCAGCCGGAAAAGGAGAGAGTTGCAGGGCAAACCAATAGTTATTTTGTACGTGAAGTCAGAATGAATTCAGATATTACAAGACCTAAATTTTGGTAATATTCTCTTGGTAAATTAATCAATCCTGTCCTCATTATTATAATCATAAAGTTCATTTACCATACCTCCATATTTGTAATTTATGCTTACCTTGAAAACAGCAACAAGTGGAAACTTGTTCATAGACTTCATGGAAGATTAAAAAGAAAAAGGAATTCTATTGTGAAGGAGTTGCGGACTGTGCGCTGAGCACACTGGTGCAGAAACCTTGTCAAGTGTTGCAGAAACTCGCTCCCCAGCCAATACCAGCAGAGCAGGCAGTGGTTGACAGTAACAACAACAACAACAACAACAACAACAACAACAACAACAACACTAGAAAATGAAATAGTCATCAAAATGTAATTTTTTATTTTTTTATTTAGTACAGAGTCTACAGGGCTTCATTATGTAGAGTGGACTCAAGTGATCCTCCTGTGTTCAGCTTCTCAAGCGCCAGGATTACAGGCACTGTGCTCCCATGCCCGGTCTCAGTTGCCATCTCAGCATGCTGTGGGGGTGGGGTGGACATGGAGGCCTGGGATTGAACCCCTAGCCCCTGTGTCTGCCTTAAGCAAATGCTTAATCTGCTGAGCTATCTGGCTGGCCCAAATCTGTAATCTTAGCAAATAGGAAGTACCCTAGTTTATCAGCCTGGAATTTCTCTTAGAAGCACATATGAATTTTAGAGTGAGAGACTTGTGATTAAAACTATCTGTAAATCATGACCCTCCTATCAGGATGCATAAAGGGACTTTTTTAAACTGAAGAAAATCCCAATGACACCAATTAACATTTTGTGTTAATACTCTGTTTTCGATGAGATAACTTAAAGTACTATATAAGCGTTTGCCAGTCGCTGTCAAAATAAGTTGGTATGGGAGAAAGAACTCTGATGTTTGGATAGTTGTACATTTACAAATTATTCTAGCTCTATCGGAAATATTATGACCTAGCTCTGTCCAAAACACAGGATAAACAGTAGCGACTAAAACCTCATGAAGGGTTTGCCTCATGGAGTTTATACCCTACTTGGTAGCAACTGACAAAATACAATCAAAAGTGGAATACACAGTATCGGTGGTAAGAGCCGGAGAGAAAATAAACCAGGGAAGTTGAGTAATGATTGCTGTAAAATAGCAAGATAAAGACTAGAATCTGATCAATCTGAGGCACCACACTTAATCTTAGATTTAGTGTCCTCATCTGTCAAATGTAAGCCTTGTAGATGAGTAACTGACGTGATATACATGAAGAACCTAGAGGAAGAGCTCCTTTCACCAACTAGTAATCTTTTCTGTTGGGAGGATGTCAGGGATTGATTGAAGCAAAGGCTTTGTAAACCCCAGGCAATCTCTCTGCCACTCCCTTGCCCTAGCTGGTGACATCTTAGCTAAGTAACCAGACACAGAAAACAATCGCAGCACCTGAGGTGTAAACTTTCTTCTGGAGTTCAAACCCCAGTTCCACAAAAAAAAAAAAAAAAAAAAAAAAAACTTTCTTCTGGAGCTGCCTTGGACAACTATACCCTTGTGACCACTGGATGGATCGGAGTGGGGCTGCCATCATATCCAGGCTCTTCTGACCAAGCCCTGTGCCCGGAAAGAGCTGTTTCTTTTAAAATCAGTGTCCAAAGGGGCTCTTTTCTGGAAATGGCCCACACAGATGGGATTTTATTTAGCAGTTCTTTTTCTGCAGGGAGGGATATGCTTCTAATTGGCATGAAGCCACTACAAGGCAGTTGATATCCAAGTGGTTTCCTTCTCTCTTTTGTGCTCAAACTCAGCAGCAGAGCTGTGGGACTGAATGGGTGACCAGAGAATAGCAACCAACCCCAGTGTCACTTTTACCAGCAAATTCTATGGACCAGTCATCCCCCCATACTGGCTCTAGTGATTGCTCATGGTACCCTTAGAGTGAAGGGGACAAATTCCACAGTGGCACTGTGACTGGGCCTGGAAGTGTAGTGTAAGAAGAATCCTGAGATTCATGTTTTTGTCCTGTTTGCTGCCCTTGAACTTGTTATGTAGCCCATGTTATTCTCAAGCCCACAGTGATCTTCTTCAGCCTCCTGATGTGTTGGGATGACAGTGGTGCAGTGTCGTGCTAGGCTCCTTCTGTCCTGCTTTGTGGCAGTTATTCTTCCCAATGAAAGCCATGTGATTGCTCTGTGGCAGGAAGTAGAGAGACTTCTCTGAGCCTTGGGATTACTTAAATAAGAGGGAGGAGGTCTATAAAAAAGAAGTCCTTGGTGGAGTCATTTCACAGCTGCAACCTCTGCTGCCTCTACGCCAGTGCTGATATTTACACGTGCACTTGAGATAATGTCTCAGTTGAGAACTTTCTGTCCTCAAAAAATACATTACTGTTGGTGGGAGTGCAGACTGGTGCAACCACTATGGAAATCAGTGTGGTGATTCCTCAAAAATCTAGGATTGGAGGTTCCATTCAACTCAGCTATTCCCTGGGTGTCTTTCCAGAAGAACTGAAAACCTCATGCCACAGTGATATATGCACACTTATGTTTGTAACAGTACAGTTCGTCATAGCTAAATCCTAGAAACAACTCAAGTGCCCATCAATTGAAGAATCAACAAAGAAGATGTGGTACTTTTACACAATGGAGTATTATGTTTCTATAAAAAGGATAAATTTGAGACTTTTATTGGTAAATGGATGCCACTAGAGATCATACTCTTAATTGAAATAAACCTCCATGGACAAACACTGTATTGTCTCCTTAGTGTGAGAACCTGAAAGGGAAATTAAAATCTGAAGGGTATAGTAGATACTGGAAAAAGGAAATGAATCTGCTCAAAAGCAAGGAGTTACTGAGTTGAGGAGAAGGACAGGAGAGAGCATGGGAGAAGGAGACAGCTATGTACTCCTGTGGATGGTTTGGACAACTGTACTGTGGATTTTGTTGGCTTATGGAAAGGAGCAGCTCATCTTTAATTTGTTTTGTCTTGATTTTTCAATTTTTTTTCTCTTTCTCTCCTACTTATATTTTTTCTTTCTTCTTCCAGTTTTGCATGCATATGAACAACTAATTTGAAGACAACACCATGCAATACAACAAACACTGTAAAATTCATACTATTTTGCGTAGCAAAATTCTGTGTCACTTGTAATTTTTCAGTTTTAATGCCATTTTGTAGTCTATTTAAACAATGAAAATAAATAAAGAAAGAAAGAATAGAAATTAACAGAGCAGAAAAGAAAGAAGAAATGTGTCACTACTGCCTAGTCTGGAATAGACAAGAAAAGGAGGACAGGGACACCAGAAGAAACTCAGCAGAGCATCAGAAGAAAGAGGGTTGTCTCATTGACTCTACCTCTGCTGCCTATGTGTTAGCCACGCCTGTCAAAAGAGTTTGACCTCAGAATACCAGGTTTGCCTTTTAGCTTATTTTAAACAAGTATTATATGTCTAAGTTAATGTAACTGCATGGCATTTGGAGGTGATCTACATAGCAGAAGAGTGACCATTTCTCATGATTTCTTTTTGCTGATGGTGTCCTAGACATTTCTGGACCGGGTGAGCCTGATTTGCATTTAGCAACTGAGATACTGAATCTGATAATGGCTAAAGCCAAGCCAGCAGCTTCCTTCACTGAATGTCACTTTGTTTTCTTTCTGTCTGTTGGGTTGGATTTTCTCATACCTCTTACACTTCTGTTCATAGCAATGACTTCTTTCTTGCTGACACATGAGAACTAACATTTAACCTCTACTCAAGACCAGCAAAATTACTTAGAAACAAACCACCACCTATGACTGTCCTTTACTCAGAGCCTGAGGAAAACAAAGACAGCAGAAATGTTCCGTCCATAACCAGTCAGACTGCTATGCTGGAAGGCGATTGCCTTTTTTTTCTCTCTCTCTTTTAAATCATAGGAGGTTGTGTAACTGCAGAATTCTGAGGTGAGTGCGGTCTCATACAGCACTTTGGTAGTAAGCCTACTGCCCTGGCACAGCGTGGCTTAGCTGACCCTTCTCTCCTCTATCAGTGAGTTCATGACTGTTCAGGGAATGATTTCTCAGATGAGCCTTTGGTCACTCCATGTCCCTTTGGCTTTCTGTTAGTAGGTCACAGCCCTTCTTATCAGTTCCTGTCATGGGCTGGAGAAGTGGGAAAACCGGCCCTAATTTGCTGGCAGACTTGACACAAACATCTACAATACTATGGAAAAGAAGTTTTCTTCACTGGCATACAGATTTTAATGAACCCTTTATTATTCTTGTTCTCTCCCTACTGCGAATGTTACTTACGGGAAAGAACAGCATGTGACTTATTCACACTGAAACAGAACCACAATAATAGGATTCCTCTTTAAGAAGATTAAGGGCCCATGCTGACCAACCTGGCCACGCCCAACTGGGACCTCTCTACTGGCATGCACCCCAGCCCTGCCAGCCACCAGAACTCTGTCCCCACCTGCCCACACTGACCAACCAGGCCTGCGCCCAGCTGCAGCAGGAAGAAGCCGAGCACAGCAGCCAGACCCAGCGAGGCACACTGTGGAGGGGATCAAGATTGGTAGATCTGGACCCAAATTTTGATAGACGCTAATAGCATAGCTTCACCAAAGTGCAGAGGTCATACAAAATGACAAAGAGAAGGAGCAAATTGCAATCACAGGTCCTGAGTCCACCCAGAACAAATACAGGAAACAATACCATGGAAAAAATGGGAATCATGCAACCGAAATCTCTGAACTGGTAGCATCTGAGGTAGACAGAACTTCAGAAACATATAGAGGAACTTAGATCAGAGATAACATCTATTGTAAAAAAAAAAAAAGAAATGCATGAATTAATAGAATCTGAAGTGGAAAAACAACTGCAGAAATGTATAGAAGAAACCAGAGCAGAAATAACCTCTGAAGTTAAAAAAAGACCTCTCTACATGAATAGCATCTAAAGTAGGTGAACAACTACAAAAAGGTAGAGAGGAGAACAGAGCAGAAATAATCTCTGAACTAGAGAGAGAAAGGATAACTATAATGAGAGACTTTAATACTACTAAAGAAGACATTGATAAAAGATTAGAGAATAGAAAAATGATGGATTCCCTGATGGAGCAATATAGGAAAGAAATAGATCGCATGAAACAGTTTCAAAGAGATATACAAGAAAATAAAATCTCAATCACAAGTTGGCAAAACCATATGTATGAAAGTGAAGTTAGAGTTTCAGAATAATTACTATGAGGACGACAATATGCATTGTATGAATTATTGGGAATGTACTACTAACATGTTTTGAAGCTGTTACATTGTTATTTCTTATTAAAAGTAATAAAAAATAGAATTATTTGGTATCAAGCATAAAAAGATATGTTTCATATAATTTTAAAAATTTAAAGTAGGGATTAAAATATAAGCAAGAATTAGGAGGCCATGAATATGAACAGTCTTAAGAACATCATAATAAAAAGATAAACACTGATATTAAAAAAATCAGTAGGTAAATAAATAAAGTGCCATGCAAAAGTGATATGTGCACATTCATGTTGATAGCACAACAATTTGTAACATGTAAATCTTGGAAACAGGCCAGGTGCCCATCATCAGATGAATGGATAAAGGAAATGTGTTTTTTATATATGATGGAGTACTACTGTACCATAAAGGAGGATAAACTTGACACATTTTTAGGTAAACAAATGTACCTTGAGATCATAGTTTAAGTAAAATAAACCACACACACATATTTAAATATCACATAATTTCTCTTGTGTGAGAAGCCAAAGGGGTAAATGAGGACCAAGATGCAAGATATATATTGGGATGTCAGAAGAAAATGTTCAAATGGGAAAGGTAACAGGAAGGAGAAAGGGAAGGGAGGGCATAAGAATTTTTTAAAAAAGGAGAAAAAAACCACAGAAGGAGGATCACTACAAGTCCAGACTGTGCAGTGAGACCCTGTAGACCCTGTACTAAATACATCAAAAAAGTTTTTTTTAAGGGCTGGCTAGTTTTTTTAAAGGGCTGGCTAGTTTTTTTAAAGATCCTGCTTAAGCAGACACAGGGACCAGGGTTTAATCCCCAGTGTGCCTTGCCAACCCCACCCCTGGGGTACACTGAGATGATTGTGATTGAGATGGCACATGGCGGTGCGTGCCTGTAATCCCAGCGCTTGGAAGGCAGGAGGATGGATCACTGTGAGTCTGACCTGTGTAGTGAGACTCTATACAAACACATTTTTAAAAAAAAGAAAAGAAAAGAAAAAGAAAACAATAGAAACAAAGTTTTGTGTTGAATACAGATAGAGCAAATATTTACTTTCCATGTGAGAATTACATAAGGGACATTGTTGGGGGTACACGAAAGACAGACTCACCAACAAGTTCTTTGCTATCTCGAGAAATTATCTAGCTCTCGTGTTTTCTTGGCTAGTGTTATGGTTTGTGTTTAGTTGTCCCCCCCAAAGCCTCATGCAGTCACAGGGCAGGGACTTCTACAGTTTGAGATTAGTTCATGATCAAGGCTGGGATTATGGGTCTTAGTATTGCTGGGATTATGAATATGAGTACTTCCTCCAGCCTGGGACAGACAGCCTGAAAGCAGCTTGAGGGAGACAGATTTCCTCTCTCTAGTCGTTGTTGCTGCTGCTCCTTCCTTTGCGCTCTGCTCTTTGCCTCTGCCATGTGCCACTCTGTCTTGGAGTCTGCTGAGTATGGACTGAAACTTCCAGTAACGGTGAGCTAAATAAATCTTTCCTTCCTTCATTTTGGGTGCTGGGTATTTGTTTCAGCAATGGGAGAAGAGTAACTGAGTAACTGAGACAGCCACAAAATATTAAAACACATGAACTTTTAAAAATGTATGCATACTTCATATTAAAGTAACCTATTGTGACTATCTCTTCAGTTAAATTAGGTCAGTGACCTTGTCTGCTGTCTAAGGAATTATAACACATAGAACTTGTCACATAACTTGATAAATACTGAAAAAATGAATAAATAACTACAATGATAGTTGCTAACATCTGTTACTTTGTAGAAGGCATAATGCTGAGGATTTTTTATTTTATTTAAACTTTATAGCAACTTAACAACTTTTTTTTTTTTTTGGTATGGGAATCAAACTCAGGGCCTTGCATTTACCAAACAGGTGCTTGTGCCATCGAGCTATCTCCCTGGCTTTAAAGCAGCCTATTAATTAAGGGGATGTATTAACTTTACATTGCTGTGGTAACAAATTATGCAAATTTTATAGCATAAAGCAACCCAAATGTACTTTACAGATCTATACATCAGAAATCTGACACATGTCTCACTAGGCTATAATTCAGGATGTCTTGGGGCCTATTTTTGGAGGCTCTAGGGGAGAGCCTATTTTTTCCCCCTTATTGCAAATCCTAGTTTCTGGAACTGGGGATCAAACTGAGGACCTTGCACTTGCCAGGCAGGCACTTGTGCCCCTGAGCTATCTCCCCAGCCCCTAACTGCTTGGCTTCTGACTACCTCTTTTTTCTTCAAAGCCAACAATGGCAAGTTGAGGCCTTCTTACCTTGTGTCACTCTGATCTTTTCTATTGCTCCCTTCCATTATTTTAAAGGAACTTTGTGATTCCCTTGAGCCCACCAGTATAATCTTAGGTAATATCTGTTTTTCAAGGGCAATTGATTAACAAGGAACTTTAATTTGCCATGTAAGCTAACAAATGCATAGTTTCTTCAATTAGAAGGTAAACATATTTGGAGTGTGCATGGGGATTATTGGTCTGCCTACAATCTATCTCAAATAGGTATTATTAGTGTTTTTTTTTTTTTTTTGTCTTTTTGAGACAGGGTCTCGCTATGCAGTTGAGGCTGGCATTGAGCTCACTTTTGTAGCCCAGGCTGGTCTCGAACTCGCACCAATCCTCCTGCCTCAGCCTCCCCAGTGCTGGGATTACAGGCGTGAGCCACCACGCCCAGCTCTAGTGTTGTTATTATTATTGTCTCCATTTCCTAGCTGAGGGAATATGGGTAGGACCTTGTCGAAGTCACATGGTAGGAGCGGCTGTGGTTCAGGTACAAACAACCTGATCCAGCATCTTAGGGTGTTGGAGCCTGACTCCAGGTTCCAGGAGGCAGAGCCTCTTGGTTTCTTTGGGCTTTGATTCTAAGTTGGTACCACTTGTCCTTTGACAAATTTGCAACTTTCATTTTGACAGGGTACTTAAGGGTGACTAGACTTAAAGTGGCTGATTGGTGATACTGGAAAATAAATCCATATGCTAATTTATCCATTTAAATATCAAGGCAAATAGACAAAGCAAGCTGTTCTTTTAATTTATGGACATTTGAAACTTGTTTACAGATCTACTCAGAAAATCATATTATGGAACAAAGTTTTCTTGGTAAGTGTAAGAGTCAGAGCAAAAGTGGCTATTCTCTACACAGCTTCCTTTTTCTCTTTTTTTAGTCACTGTTTGCACACACAGTATTTCTGCCAAGCTCTCTAGTAGAGGCCATTAGACGCTGAGCATTGCCCTAGACCTGTGCAGGTGAACAGCTTACGGCTGCATCCTTGGTCCTCATTTCTCCCTTACTGGGAAAGCAGGGAGACTGCTCCCTTCCACTCAGCTCAATTCACTAAATTATTCCTAACAGCCTATCAAGTCAAAGTCAGTTACTGTGTTTTTAAATTTAAAAAATGAATGAATGAATTAAACATTCTCGGTGAGATTTGGACAAGACTTACAGTTACAAAAAGAACATTCTAGTTGTATCAGAAACATCTTTAAAAGTCTCTGACTTAGATGCGTGTATGAAGGAGTAGTTGTATTCATGTTTTATAAGCTCATCTTAGTTTCAGTGTCAAAGAGGAAAAATATTAATTTTGCCAGCTTATAACAGTATTATCAGTATATTGATTTTGAGAAGCTCCCTGCTGGAGATATATGTGGGTGTATTTGGGGGAAACGCTTTGATGTCAGAGATAGGTTTGATGCTAACCCAAATACTGATGTATTACACGGCTAAGACTTGGCTCTAATTGTCATGATGAACCTTCTGTTTAGTCAACTCCTACCTGTACATATGCTTACTGTCTGAAGCACAAGCTATTAGCCGACGCACTTCTCTCTTGCTATTTGAATTATAAAAACTACAAAAATTCCTTCCCAAGGGCCAGTAAGACAGCTCAGTGGACTAAGCAGCTGCTTAGGCAAGAGGGTTTGGTTGCCAGCACCACATACCATTCTGTCCCCACTCCCAGGCACACTGAGCCAGGCACAGATTGCTGGTATGGTGGTGCACGCCTGTAATCCTAGTGCTGTGATGCTGAAAACAGGAAGCTCACTATGAGTCTGAGCTGCATAGTGAAATC
>PVJA010006890.1:0-71117 GCA_004027025.1 Myocastor coypus | reverse complement strand
GGCACTTGTGCCACAGAGCTATCTCTCTGGCCTTTTTTTTTTTTAACTTTTTGAGACAGGGTCTTGCTATGCAGTTCAGGCTGACCTTGAGCTCAGTTTTTAGCCCGGGCTGGTCTTGAACTTGCAACGATCCTGAGTGCCGGGACCGCCCCCCCCCAGCTTGCTCATGTGCCCCGTGACCTTTGCACACCCCGTTCCTTCTGCCTGCTTCTCCGGCATTCACCCCACACTCCTCCCATGTTCCCTCCACTGCTCTCTGTCACAGTGTACTTTTCTCTGAGAAGCCTTCGTCCTCTGGGTCCGTCCTGTCAGCCCCTTGCCGTCACACCCATCGTCTCACCTGTCAGTGGGTGGCTGAAGACACATCTGTGTGTCAGCTTCAGAGCACCAGGCAGTGAGCACCTGGTTACCGTAGGGTGAACGCACAGAAGGGCATCGCCATGTCTGCTAATGACTGCTCCAGGACAGCCGCCGACGGTGGTGGGATTTATTTTACTATTTTATATTTTATTTTATTTTATTATTTTATATTTTATTTTATGTATTTGGTACAGGGTCTCGCTATGCAGCTTGGGAGTCATAGTGATATTGCTGTTTTCAGCCTGCCCAGCTCTGAGATCACAGCCATGCGCCACTACATCTGTTCTTGGTGGCCCACTCAGCATGCCCGGCAAAAGGGCTGGAGTGGCATGTGGTGCCTGAGATTGAACCCTGGTCCCTGCTCTTTGTTAAGCAGGCTCTTAGTCCATTGAGCTATCTTGCCAGCCTTTGCTTTGCAATTTAAAGGGAGCAGAAGCTGCATAAGATGAGCCGAGAATGAAATCGCAGGGCCCCAGTCTGCGCAGTGCCCCGCAGCCCTGTCAGATAAGTGGGGGTCAGTCAAGTTGAGCTCGGTCTTAGGCACAGACGTGGATCTTCCGGAGCCTGCTCCGTCTCCCCTGCAGTTCCCCACTCGACCGCCGGGCGGCGCTCGGAGACCAATCACTCGGTCCTGCCCAGCACTGTATCGCCCGCCGTCAGTGAAGCCCGAGCAGCAGGTACTGTCGGGGTGCAGTCACTCTAATCCCCGGGCTGGACATCCCCTGCATGCGCGTCCTCGCAGCACTCCACTGCACACCTGAACCCTCGCAAGCCTGCCCCCTCATCCAAAACTACGCTAACGCTGCCTCCAAGAAGCCTTCGAGAACTCAGTGAGGGGCCAAAGCCCCTCCCTAGCTTCTCCGCACTGGGCCCTGTACAAGCTTACAGAACCATGCGAACCCCAGGCTAGGCACTGAGCTACATCCCAGCCTTTATTTTCGTTTCTCTTGAGGCATAGTCTCACTAAATCGCTAAATTGCCTGGAGTGGGCCTGCGTTTGCAGTCCTCCTGCCTCAGCCTCCCAGCGTGTTGGGATGGTTAGACTACATCATTTAGGTCTGACCTCAGGGCTGCTTTCCAGCTTGAGCCTTCTGAGGGGTTTCCGATCCTTTGGCATCCTTCGGGTCTTGGATGCCAAAGACCGGTGACCTGGGCCTGCACACCCCAGCATGGGAGCCTCGCAGAGTGGTGCAAATCGGCAGTGTGGGCCCCCTGAGAGGCTGAGGCAAGAGGTCACAAGTTCCAGCCCAGCTCAAAGGGCCTGGGTTCAATCCTTAATACAGCAGAAAAACGCAGGACAGGTCGCCTTCTCGGCCCCCCTCCTGAGAATGAGGACTGGGGTTTCCCCTCCTGGCCCTGGCCCAGTCCTCTGCATTTGGTTTAGTCCCCTTCCTCTGGTCCAGTCTCAGACCCAAGTCTTCCTGGCCTGCCCAGCCATCAGCACACACACCCCACCCCAGACCACATGCCAGGGTCCGCCCCCCCTCACCCCAGGAGGGGCCCAGCTAGGGTGCGGAACAGAGCTGGAAGCACCATTCTGCCCATTGTGACGTGGCCTGACTCCAGTCACCTTGCTGCGCCAGGTCCAAGAGGTTGGGGAGACAAGCCCTGAAGGGAGCCCCAATGAGTCACACTTCCCCACTGCCCCCAAAACACAAGGGGGAGCACAAAGGCAGAGGTCTCTCCCGTGGTTCAGAAAGGTGCTTGAGCAGGGGATCCTTGGGGTGTGCAAGGCTGGGGCAGTGGGTGTTGGGGAGCCTCGGGGAGCCACCTCCTGCCTGACCCACCTGCCCACACCAGAGGCAGCTCCTCCAGGGACAAGGACCGCAGCGCTACAGTCAGCAGCTCTGCACCCACTCCTGCTGGGGGGAAGGGAAGCCGGCCCAGTGGCACCAGCAACCCAGCCCAGAAGGTCCCCAACCGCCTGATCAGTGAGAAGTCCCCATACCTCCTGCAGCATGCCTACAATCCCGTGGACTGGTGTGTGCCCGCCCGAGGGCAGCTGGGGGGCAGCCCCTCCTGGACCCCGCCCCCCCACTCCTGAGTGATGGATGTCCCACCTTGCTGAGCCTAGGTACCCCTGGGGACAGGAAGCCTTTGACAAGGCCAAGAAAGAAAACAAGCCCATCTTCCTCTCAGGTGACACACTTCCCAGCCTGAACGGGGGCACAGGGAGTGGCACTGGGAAGTGGGACAGGTCCTTGGGCTTCAGGGAGCCCTGGGGAGCTGGAGGTCAGGGCCACCTCTCTTCCAGTGGGGTATTCCACCTGCCACTGGTGCCACATGATGGCGGAGGAGACCTTCCAGAATGAAGAGATTGGCCGCCTGCTCAACGAGGACTTTGTCAGTGTGAAGGTGGACCGCGAGGAGCGGCCCGACCTGGACAAGGTGTACATGACCTTCGTGCAGGTGAGCCCTGAGCAGCCGGTGCAGAGGGCCCTGTCAGCAGGCGGCCGGCCCCACCCTGGCCCTCACTCTCTGTCCCTCCAGGCCACCAGCAGCGGTGGGGGCTGGCCCATGAATGTGTGGCTCACCCCAAGCCTCCAACCCTTTGTGGGGGGCACCTACTTCCCCCCTGAGGACAGCCTGACCCGCGTGGGCTTCCGAACCGTACTGCTGAGGATCCGGGAGCAGGTGGGCGCCGACCAATCAGAGTGCGGGAGACCACAAAGTGGCGGGCGGGGTCGGGATGGGGATGAGGGGAAGAGCAGCCCCTGACCTGGGCATGGCCCTGCCCCCAGTGGAAGCAGAACAAGGCCTCCCTGCTAGAGAGCAGCCAGCACGTCACCACAGCCCTGCTGGCCCGCTCGGAGATCAGCGTGGGCGACCGCCAGGTGCCACCCTCGGCCACCACCATGAGCAGCCGCTGCTTCCAGCAGCTGGACGAGGGCTACGACGAGGAGCACGGCGGCTTTGCAGAAGCCCCCAAGTTCCCCACCCCAGGTCAGCGCCCCCCACCCCCTGGCCAAGACCAGACATCTTTCTTGCAGGTGCTTGGTGTCCTTGGCCCTGACCCCTGATTTACACCATGAGCCTCTGACCCTCGACCCTGGCCTGGCTCAGGTTGCTGTCTTGTCAGTAGCTTTCTGCTCCCACGTGTCTTGATGATTTTTTTTTTTTAGGAGTTTTTAATTTTTTTTTTTTTTTTAATGGCCAGCTCAGCCTGCCCTTGGGATGGGGTGGCACAGCATGTGGTACTGAGGATCAAACCACGGGCAGTCACTGTGGCTGCCTAAGCTTTCCTAAGCAGGTGCTTTAGACCACTGAACCATCTTGCCGGCCCCTTGATGATCTTTTTTAACCCAGAGCCCTCACATGAGGTTACATCCCCAGCCTTTTTTAAAAAAACATATTTGTTATATAGGGACTCACTGTGCATCTCAGACTCATAGTGATCCTCTTATTTTCAGCCTTTCCAGAGTTGGGATTACAGGCATGTACCACCATGTCCAGTCTCAGTGGCCAGCTCGGCATGCCCAGGCGTGGGGTTGGCACGGCATGCAGTGCCAGGGATCGAACTGCAGTCCCTGCACTTGCCTAAGCAGGTGTTGAGTCTACTGTGCTATCTCACTGGCCTTTCCCAGCCATTTTTATTTTGATTTTGATTTAAACTTTGTTTTTTTTGTTTGTTTGTTTGTTTGTTTGTTGTTTGTTTTTGTCTTTTTGAGACAGGGTCTCACTATGCAGCTCAGGCTGGCCTTGAACTCACTTTTGTGGCCCAGGCTGGTCTCGAACTCGCACTGATCCTCCTGCCTCAGCCTTCCAGGTGCTGGGATTCCAGGCGTGCGCCATGGATTTAAACTTTGGATCCTCCTGCCTCAGCCTCCTAGAGAGCTGAGACTACAGGAATACACCATGATGCCTGACTCTAATGACATTCTGCTTTCTAGCTTGGGCAATGACCTCATGACCTCTAGCTTGGGCAATGACCTCATGACCTCTGGGGTGACTATTGGCTTCCTGACCCCAGCCTGGCCGGAGGCTGTGTGTTGGGTAACCGCCCCCTCCCCTATTATGTCCTTGGCAGTGATCCTCAGCTTCCTGTTCTCCTACTGGCTTGGCCACCGGTCAACCCAGGATGGCTCTCGGGCCCAGCAGATGGCCTTGCACACCCTGAAAATGATGGCCAATGGGGGCATCCGGGACCACGTGGGGCAGGTGAGGGAGGCTATGCAGCCAGGGGTGCCGCAGAAGCTCTGTGCAGGGACAGAGGCTGGGATCGGCCTCTAGCCCCGTGTCCTGCCTGGCACAGGGCTTCCACCGCTATTCCACCGACCGCCAGTGGCACATGCCCCACTTCGAGAAGATGCTCTATGACCAGGCACAGCTCGCCGTGTCCTACTCACAGGCCTTCCAGGTCACCCCTGAACCCCACTGGGCCTCCCTGGCTCCCTGGCTCCTCCCATGCACCACTGCCCCCTCGTCCCTCTCCATTGTCCCAGGAGAGCATGGCCCCTGTTTCCCTGGGCCACCTGGTGACCTCTGCTTACAGCCTTCCCCTCCCAAACCCAGATCTCCAGGGATGAATTCTACTCTGAAGTCGCCAAAGGCATCCTGCAGTACGTGGGCCGTAGTCTGAGCCACCGGGTGCGTGTCCCCCGAGGCAGGCAGGCCTGCTGAGGACGGGTTGGGCCTCCCTCACCTCCCCACCCTTGCTTGTGTCTGCAGTCTGACAACTGATTCCCCCCCAGACTGGTGGCTTTTACAGTGCTGAGGATGCAGACTCATCCCCAGAGCGGGGCATGAAGCCCAGGGAGGGCGCCTTCTACGTGTGGACGGCCAAGGAGGTCCAGCGTCTCCTTCCCGAGTCTGTGGCAGGTGCCACGGAGCCTCTGACCACAGGTCAGCTCCTCACCAAGCACTACGGGCTCACAGAGGCTGGCAATATCAACTCATGTCAGGTAAGGGATCTGGGGTTTCCTGGAGTGAACTGGGGGGCCCTGAGCATATATGGGCTCCTTGGACGAAGGCCATTATCCCCAGGACCCCAAGGGGGAGCTGCAGGGCCAGAATGTGCTGACCGTGCGCTACTCCCTGGAGCTGACTGCTGCCCGCTTCGGCCTGGAGGTCGAGGCCGTACAGAGCCTGCTCACAGCAGGGCTGGACAAGCTCTTCCAGGCCCGGAAGCAGCGGCCAAAACCACACCTGGACAACAAGATGCTGGCTGCCTGGAACGGTGAGGCAGCCCTGGCCGAGGCCTCTGCCCGTGGGGAACATTCCCCTCCCCATGCTCTTCAGGCCTGCTGAGCTAAATTCTTCACTAGATTTATTATCCTTAATTGTTAGTGTCACGATCATCACTTTGAGATGATCTCATTTTTAGCCTAGGCTGTCTTTGAACTCACAGCAATCCTCCTGCCTCTGCTTTCTGAGTGCAGGGATTACAGGCATGCACCACAATGCCAGCCATCATCCTTAATTTTAAAAGAACAAATTAAGGGACCTGGCAGGATGGCTCAGTGGTCTAAAGCGCCTGCTTAGGAAAGCTTAGGCAGCTGCAGGGACCGCGGTTTGATCCCCGGTACCACATGCTGTGCCAGCCCTGTCCTTGGGGCGGGCTGAGCTGGCCATAAAAATGAGTGAATAAACAAACAAAGGTTCTGAAACAAGAAAAAAAAAAAAAAAATTAAAAATTCAAAAAAAAAAAAAGAACAAATTAAGAATAGAGTCTAAATAACCCACTGAGGTCATGTATGACCAGAGTCCAGCCCTGCCTGGTGCTAGAGCCCAAGGTCCAGAAAGGGTGGGCATCTTGGGAGTGCCCGGGCCATTTGTGCCCACGCCTCTGACCTCTGTCCTTCCCGCCCTCCAGGCCTGATGGTTTCTGGCTATGCTGTGACTGGTGCTATCTTGGGCATAGACAGGCTGGTCCACTGTGCCACCAATGGTGCCAAGTTCCTTAAGCGGCACATGTTTGACGTGGCCACGGGCCGCCTGAAACGGACCTGCTACGCTGGCACTGGGACCACCGTGGAGCATAGGTAGGGGGCTGGGTACCCTGGTGGCCTCTGGGCCTAGTGCATTCCCAGCCTGCATTGGGCAGTGCGTCTATCCTAAGAAGGTCACCTTGCAGGGCCTGTTTGCACCTCCGGGGACTGGGCTAGCAGTGCCTGTGGGCAAGCTGGGTTTTGAGGGTGTGCTGGAAAAGCATGAAAAGTGGCCACTCTCTGTGACAGCCCCGAGCTGAGCCCTGCTTGTCCCCTCTTACCCTTGTCCCTAGTGAACCACCCTGCTGGGGCTTCGTGGAGGACTATGCCTTTGTAGTGCGGGGCCTGTTGGACTTGTACGAGGCCTCGCAGGAGAGTGCGTGGCTGGAGTGGGCACTGCGGTTGCAGGACACACAGGACAGGCTCTTCTGGGACTCCCAGGGTGGAGGCTACTTCTGCAGCGAGGATGAGCTGGGGGCTGAGCTGCCCCTGCGGGTCAAGGACGGTCAGTGTGGGCAGCAGTGGCTGCTGGGGCCCTTGGCCAGGTGGGGCTTGGCTTGGGGCTGTGGCAGGCACAAGGGTGGTGTGGTGGTGACACAGCATGGTGGCGACATCTCCTACGGCATTTGCGTAGCTCCTGGGGTCTCCTGACGTTGCCACGCCTGTCTCTTTTTCATGCAAAGGGAAGTTTAGGCTGGTGCTGGTTCAGGAGGTTATGGGAGATGAGCCTCGTACTTAGCACAGTCCACTGACCCCAGATTTAGGCACTGCGTGGGGTTTACCAGGACAGCAATGATGCAAACGAGGCCAGGAAGAAGTAGGGGTCAGCCCATTCATTGCCAGGCATGGTGGCACGTGCCTGTAGTCCCAGTGGGAGGCTGAGACAGGAGATCGAAAGCTCTAGGACAGCTTGGACTACATGGTGAGTTCAAGGCCAGGCTGGACTACGTATGTAGTAAGATCCTGTCTCTAAATAAATAAGTAAATAAATAAATAAATAAAATTAAATTAAAGACTATTAGAAGCCAGGCATGGTGAGGCATAGCTGTAATCCTAGTACTATAGGAGGATGAGACAGGAGAATCACTAGTTCAGGTCCAGCCCAGGCAAGTGAGTAATTAACGAGACCCTGTCTCCAAATAAAAGCTCACAAGGGTCTGGGGATGCAGCTAAATGCAAAGGTCCTGGGTTCAGACCCCTGTATTCCAAGAATAAGAAAGCCCTCCACCATGAGCCTGCTCCATAAGCCCATGTGTTATCGGTTCAGAGGAGGCTTTTCTGTCGCTGGTATGTCCCCAGTGTCTAGGACAGTCCTGGCATGCAGCTGGCGCTCAATAGTTGTTAGTTGACAGATGGCAGGGCCTTGACCGAGAGGCTCCAGGAAGTTTGTGACAAGCCATTTCACCCAGGCCAACGGTGACCTGCAAGAGAGGTGTAGAGGGCGCTGAGGCTGGCACTGAGGAGCTGTGACCCGCCAGGCTTTGGGCATCTCGGGCCACTCTGACCAGTGTGGAGAAAAGACAGGGCAGGGCGGGGAGACAGGGTGAGCTGCGAGGAGGCCGACTGTGCAGGTGTCCTCGAGGCAGGGCTGGGGTGCGGGAGCCAGCGGGGTGCAATCTGCTGTCGTGGCTCGTGGGTGGATCGGGAGGCCAGAAGGAAGGTGGGTGCCGGGGAGGATCGGCCATGGGCCAGCAAGCCTGAGCCGGCCAGGGAGGAGCACTCTGCCCTCCTGAGATTCAAGGACCCTCCCCTGCCAACCGCTACCTCCCCCTGCCCTGCAGACCAGGACGGTGCAGAGCCCAGCGCCAACTCGGTGGCGGCCCACAACCTCCTGCGGCTGCACGGCTTCACCAACCACAAGGACTGGCTGGACAAGTGCGCATGCCTGCTCACCGCCTTTTCAGAGCGCATGCGTAGAGTGCCCGTGGCGTTGCCCGAGATGGTCCGTGCCCTCTCTGCCCACCAACAGGGCCTCAAGCAGGTAAGGGGGGCAGAGGTGCCACCGCCAGGACGTGGATGTGGGCAGGACTCCGGGACTGTCCCCACATAGGCCCGTGTGTGTGCGTGCAGGTGTCCAGGAGGCGGGTGTGTGTGTGTGGGTGGCATCTGAGCAAGCCCATGCCGGTCTGAGCACTGTCCCTGGGCTGTCACAGTATGGAGGAAGGTGGCAGGGGATAAATATGGGTCCCCGCACCTCCACGAGGCTCCGTGTATCAGCCTGCTTATTTCCATGCTGTGTGTGAAACCCTGGAGGTGTCGGGGTGTGTACGCCTGCCTTGTGGGTATGTACGCCTGCCTTGCGGGTGTGTGCAGCGTGTCTGCCTGCTTACGTATGCCTGCCTGTGTGGGTGTGCGTGTGCATGTGTGACGCACACGCAGTGCCCGAGTGTGCACAGGTGCCTGCTCTGTGCCCCCGCAGTCCAGCGTCTACGTGACACATGACACTGTGTGCGCATCTCCTCCTGTGAGTTGGCCTGCGTATTTTTGCCTGCCACACCGTACCTCGGAGGTGGCCTCTGGGTGCTGTGTCTCAGGGTGGGTGCAAGGATGGTAGGGAAGTCCTCCAGGCTGCCTCCTGTCTGTGACCCTGAAGTGACCTTTCCGTTCCGGCCAGATTGTGATCTGTGGAGAACCGCAGGCCAAGGACACCAAGGCCCTGCTGCAGTGTGTGCATTCGCTCTATCTCCCCAACAAGGTGCTGTTCCGTGCCCTGCCCTCCCTGCCACACGTGCCCAGCGCTGTCCCTCACAGACGCCTCACTGTGATGCCCTCTGCTGTGCTGCACCCCAGGTGCTGATTCTGGCTGACGGGAACCCCTCGAGCTTCCTATCCCGCCAGCTGCCCTTCCTAAACACTCTGCGGCGGCTGGAGGACCGGGCCACCGCCTATGTGTATGAGAACCAGGCCTGCTCCATGCCCATCACAGAGCCCAGCGAGTTACGGAAACATCTGCTGCAGTGACGGCCAGCCCCAGGCCTGGGGCAGAAGGCCAGGCTTCCCCGCACACTGAGGCCCCACAGGGCCGAGCAGAACCTGTGGCCACCAGGTGACCTTGGCCCTTGTCTCTGCTCTCCACGGGCACCCATGCACCCTGCAATAAACCTGACGTCATCCCGTGGTAACTTGGGCTCTTGGCTTCATTTGTGAGGGAACCCGCATCCTGGGCCCCTTTCTTTGAGAGGCCCCACGAACCCTGTCTTCTCCTGCCCTTGCCCCTACCCATGGCCATGGATGTGAAGGGAACAGACCAGCAGACTAAACCAAATGCAGAAAACTGGGCTAGGGACACGCTGTGTACCAGGCCAGGAGGGGAAACCCAGTCCTCATTCTCAGGAGGGGGGCCGAGAAGGGGACCTGTCCTGCTGGGCTGGAACTTGTGACCCTTTTGCCTCAGCCTCTCAGGGGGCTGGCACTGCCGATTTGCACCACCCTGAGAGGCTCGCATACTGGGGTTGGGGATAGGGCCTGGGACCGCTGCATACGGAAGCCTGCATTTCAAAGAATTTCTTATTTTATTTATGTATTTTTTTCTTCACAACCTTTATTTGTTTATTCACTCATTTTTATGGCTGGCTCAGCCCACCCTGAGGGCAGGGCTGGCGCAGCATGTGGTGCCGGGGATCGAACCACGGTCCCTGAAGCCACCCAAGCTTTCCTAAGCAGGCACTTTAAACCACTGAGCCATCCCGCCAGGCCCCAAGCCTGCATTTCAGACTGGCCAATTTGGGTGTGTCCTGGTACAGAGTGTGTTGCTGGGATTAAGACATTTCTTTGGAGGAACCCCCCTCCTCCCACCTTGGGCCCTCACCAGGAGAAAGGCAAGGACTCTGAGGGAAATTGTACTATTGACCCCCTGCTTGCTCAGAAGCTTCTGTGGTCCTAGAAAGAGCATGCTTTTGCGGGGGGCTGGTCCTTCCTGCTGCACAGGAAGCTGGTGCCTCCATGGTGTTGGGAAATATTCTGGAGTCCAGTCGGTGGCATGCACACCTTTTTGGACTCCAGAAACGCATGTAGGCAACTGGGACCTTTCAGAGCTTTGCAGAGCTGGGGCACCCTCCCAGCCCCCAAACCTGAAAACCCAACAGCTAAAAGAAGCTGCTAGAGGCAAGAGCTTGAATGGGACATTTCTTGTGGAACGGAGCAGAGCAAGAAGGAATTGGGAAACCGCACAGTCCCTCCCTGAACACGGCCGCATACGGCCACACACGGTCACTGAGACCGCATTAGTTCTGTCTGGGTAGCCAGCCCATCTGGAGGGGATTAGCACTCAGGCCAGCAAGGTTGGCCGGGCCCATCCTTGTCAGAGTGCGCTTGGCCTGGCCAGGAAGTCAGAGGCAGGAGGTGCAGAGCCTAGCCTGGCCTGGGGTGGGGGTGGGGGTATGGGGAGGCCCAGGTGGCCTTTCTGGCAGTAAAAGCCCTGGCTCTGAACAGGCTGGGAAGTCTGCACAGCCCTCTGCCACCACCATCTTGCTGACCTGCATGAATACAGGGTGGGCAGGAGCCATAACTTTAGCCTCCACGGGGAACTCAGTTGTGGTCCAGTGAGGGTAAGGGTCTCACCTGAGAACCCCTAGTATATAAGGTACTCCCTGTGGTCCTTGGGGTACAGTGGAGATCACAAAGTCTCTCCTTCCCCAGAAAGTCCAGGCAGCCCTGTTGGGGAGGGTGAGTCTGGGATCTTCCCTCTACCTGGCTGCCTTTCCATGTGCCTTTCCCTCTGCATGGGTCCCGACAGGGTTAGGGCCTTAGAGTGTGAGTTCGCCCAACCATGCTTCATTTTCCAAAGTGGGTGAGGTTGAGTATAAACCTCAGAGATGTAAGATCTGAAGATCTCCGGGTGTGTGTGGTCTCTGTCCAGGACTGCCGAGGTGACCAAAGAGAATACATGCTTACATGATCTCTGAGCAAAGGGTACTGCAGATAGGAAGATTCAGCTTCCTGGGGGCCACAGGGGAGAAGGGGAGTGGTACAGGCCAGGGGACCCCTTATAGGGGTTCTCCTCAAATCTGGAGGAGACCTCAGAAAACCTGTAGCCTGACTGCATGAGGAAATAAGCCCAAAGAAAGGGACTCTCTTCTCTTCCTACCTGAATACCTGAAGCTATTCATTGAACAAAAACTTACTAAGCACCTACTATACGCAGAACCCTAGACTAGGCCTTGGTGAGCAAAATGAGCACTAGCCCTACCTCAGGGCATGAATGGCCTAGAGAGGGAGACAGAGATTTCTTTACCACAAGCCTAAACGTATGGTTCCAGCCTGGGCTAAATACTGGGAGGATGTAGACTTTTAAAAACATTAAAAAAAAAAAAAAATTTTTTTTTCTGTTGATATTCACTTGCAGTAAAATGATGACATTCATCGTGGGGAGTTGGCTCCAGTACACAACACATCTGAATTCTCTTCACTTCTGCTTTCCCAGGATGGAGCCTTCTGCCTCAGTGCTGTACCTGTGGCACCCTGGTGTTTTAATAGATATGAAAATACGGACTGGAGGGCCCAGCGGGATGGCTCAGTGGTCTAGAGCGCCTGCTTGGGAAAGTTTAGGCGGCTTCAGGGACCACGGTTCGATCCCCAGCACCACATGCTGCTCCAGCCCTGCTCTCGGGCGGGCTGAGTTGGCCATAAAAATGAGTGAATAAACAAACAATGGTTTTGAAACAAGAAAATAAATAAATTAATTAAAAAAAAAAAAAAGATCTCAGTGTTCTCAGAAAATACGGACTGGAAAGAAATCCAGGCTGAGGAGAGGTGCTCAGGGCCAGGACTCAAAGGCACATCTTCAAGGTGGATTCTGGTATTGCTTAGCAGCCTTCTGGCTATCATTGCCACCCTCTAAATTGAGTCAGCTCCCAGGATATCATAGATCCCTATTACCCAGGTACTGGTGACCTCCAGGCCACCAACCCAGGGGGACAGTTCTCAGTGTACCTATGCCTGTCCCCTTTCTCTAAGGGGGAGCAGCAGTCTAGGGACAGGGTGACCTGCAAGATGGTTCAGGGTGCGGGGTATGCTAAACACCAGACCCAGCAAGCTTCTCTGGCCTCATTTCCTGATTTCCCCTCAGCAAATGCTTCCTGTGTCCGATGCTCTAGGGCTTCTGGACCCTGGACAGAAGGGCAAGCCTGCCTGCGCAACTGCTGACCCATGGGAGGCAGGAAGGTGTGAGACGCACAGAGCAAACCATAAATAGCCCCCCTTTCCCAGAAGATGACCCAGAGTTCAAGACGGCAGCGCACCTCACACACACCAGAATGAAGCAGAAGCTCCCGCCTGAGATTTAGGCGCTTAAGGGAGCTGCTCATTAGCATGAAATGCAAATGAGCCGGCCTCATTTACACAACTTGGCGCCGGGATTCGGCGAAAGGGCAACCGGGGAAGCGAGGGCGCAGCAGCCGCTCTGCGCCACCAGCCTGGTGGGGCTGAGGCGGCCCCCACCCACGCCGCCGCGGGGGGCCGGCGGAGCTGCGTGGGCAGCGCGGCTGGGACAGCGGGAAGTAGGCCGGGGAGCCCGGCGAAGGATGCTGGGGTCACCGGTCCACCTTCAGCCTCTCCCGCAGAGATTGGGCTCTAATCCTTGGTGCCCTGTCCCTCGCCCCACACCGTGCCCAGTACCACCGTGGACCCCAGATCTCCGGTACCCAGCTTTTGGGGTTGACTCTGGCAGCAGGCGGGAACTCGTGGTGAAGAGAGGGGGCGAAACTGGGGTCTGGGTGTGGCTGAGGGTTTATGCGCGTAGGAAGATGTAGGAACTCCGAAAAGCTACAGTCTTGCGGTCAACCTCCCCCTAAACCATACAGAGATTGCAGAAGGAGAGACTGAGGCACAGAGGGGCGGGTGGGAGCTATCTGCAGGAGTTAATGAAGCCTAGCCGGGTGCTGCCAACTCTTCCCATATACTTGAGGCTCCCACAGGTCCCTTTGCTGGCTAGCTAGGTCTTAAGCTTTGGTTCTGCAGTACAGGATGACCTGACTGGGCTAGGAGTTCAAGCACAAGCCCTCTCCAGTGAAGTCTACATCCTTCAGCCTTCTTAAGGGCATAAGCTTGGGCCTCAGGGTCTGCCCACTAGTTTAGAGGTTGGGGTCACTCTTGATGCGGGCGCCAGGGCGCCAGTACCCAATAAACTCAGGAGGCCAGTGGAGGCCACGCGCAGACCTAGCCTACCCCGGCCTCTCCCCGGCTCCTCCCCTGCCCCGAGCTCCACCCCCCCGAGGCCCCGCCCCCGGGAGGTCCGTCCTGCTGCTCTCTTGCCCAACTCGGCTCCTAGGTCCATCTACTATGTTGGCGATAGACCTGGCGGACACCCGAAATTTGGCGATGGGACCCAAGTCGTACCCCTTGCCCCAGTGCTTACCGTCTGCTGTCTTTTCCGGACCTGACCAGAGCTGAGTTCCGCCTTCTGGGTGCTGTCCAATTGGGGATCCTGAACAAAGGATGCCCGGGGTTTGAGGCGCTACCCTTGGACCCGGTTCCAAATACTCTGATTCCCCTGGGCTCTCTCCAGGGGAGTCCCAAAGACCCCAATGGCCAATCGGAAAGTGGGTTCGGCCTAGGCCATCATCTCATTGGTTCCAGCCTTCGAGAGCGGACCCTGGGGCAAGGGGAGGGGAGAGGGGCGGTCCCAGAATTTGGGGTGGGAATCGGATTCCAGCTGTGGTTCTCTCCCCACACACACACCCGCAGCCCCGCCTGCACTGCCGCGGCGGCCGACCAATAGACGTACGGCTCGGGGCCGGCGGTGCGCGACAATTGGTTGCAAGCTCGCCATGGGAGGGGAGGGGCCAAGGCTTGAAGTTGGAGTGAGCGATCCAGCTGCGGCGCGCGCCGGGCTCCTCGCCGCGGCTTTCGCTAGCTCGTTCCGCGTCTCGGCCTGAGGAGGAGGCAGTGGCGCCGGCGACAGCTACAGCATCGGCAGCCACCGCGGCGGCGGCGGCGGCGGCGGTAGCAACATCTCTGCCTCCACCCCCGCCCTGGACAGCCCCCCACGATCTCCCCGCCCACCCCCTCAGGCCGTGAGCCAGCCGCCGGGCGGAGGAAGGAGCCGCCCCCCGCCCCCCCAAACCCACCCGCCTAGAGCCGCTCCTCCCTCACCCCCCCCCGCCGCTGGCGCGGGGCTGGGACGATGCTGACCCCTTAGATCCGGCTCCAGCTGCGCCGCGGGAAGAGGGGGCGCCCTCCGCGGACCCCCGCCGCTCTCTGTCAGGCGCCCCCATTTCCTTCTTTCCATCTCGTGGCCGCTTTGCCGAAGGGAGCGCGGATCCCAGCACAGGAGCCTGGGCGGCGAGCGAAGAAGCCGGACAAAGTGAGGGGGAGACGGCCAGCTGACCCGGGGTTCCCGGGGACCCCGGGAAGTGGGTTGCTCGCCGGGGGGCTGCCTTGGAGCCGGCGCCCCGCAGGCAGCATGGGAGCGGGGCTGAACCAGCCCTGCGGGGGGCTCAGCCTGCGCCCTAGGGCTCCCCCGATGCGCTCCCGCCGGGGTCCCCCGCCTGCGTGAGGACCCTTCCTCCGAGGGGCGCCCCTGCCCCTCTCCGAACCTCCGGGCCCCGGCTGGCCGAGGATGGACGAGGAGGAGGATGGCACGGGCGCCGAGGAGTCGGGACAGCCCCAGAGCGCCCTTCGGCTCAACGACCTGTCCGGCACCAGGGTCCGGCCGGGGCCGGGGTCGGCGGAGAAGGACCCGGGCAGCGCGGACTCCGAGGCCGAGGGGCTACCATACCCGGCACTGGCCCCCGTGGTTTTTTTCTACTTGAGCCAGGATAGCCGCCCGCGGAGCTGGTGCCTCCGCACGGTCTGTAACCCATATCCTTCAGGGCGCCCTGGGCCGGGCGGGAGGGTCCAGGGTCGGGAGACTGGGTACTCAGAGCCAGGGAAGTCAGAGAAGTGAGCCACTAGGGTGGGTAGGCGCAAGAGGGGCTGCTCAGGAGAGGAGGGACACCACGATGGGGGCGAGAGGGGAGCTGGGCCGGTGGGACCCTGGGGGAGCCCCACCTCCATCCGCACACACCTTAGTCCTCCTTAAGGGTGAGGGGATTGAGATCCAGGCCCGGAGCAGAGAGGAGACGCGCCCCGCTGGTTTGCAGCTGGATGCTCTCCAGATGTGGGTAGCGGAGGGTCGTCATCCTCCAGATGTGGGGAGCTTCGGGAGCCTGGACTCTCCTCCATCCGCCGCGGGTTAGCGAGCTGGGTTTGGTTTCCGAGTTTGGGGGCTGGGGTGGGGAGGAGGCTGCGGGGGGAGGAGGGGAGACCGCAGTCTGCTGGGTTTTCCTCCTGCCCCCGCCCCAAAGTTTGCGGCGGATTCTAGGGTGTGATCCCCACCACCTGGTTCGGGGGGGCTGAGGTCTTTACTGACCTAGAGGGAGATATTGGGGGGCGGGGACCAGGTCTTAACCCCCCTAAACCCCCACCTCGCGGGTTGGAGGCACAACAAGGAGATTCCGGCGGCGGCTGATGTCAGGGGTGCAAAATGAGTACAAGATGTGGTGGTGGTGGGGAGCCGTCTGCCCCCGGAGCTGGACCAGAGCCCCTTTCAGCTGGAGCCCAATGCGGGGAGTATGTCCCTCCACCTCAATTCCTCGTTTGATGCTTGAACACTTAGTATTGGGCTGGGAGATTTTTTTGTTTTGGGTTTTTTTGTACCGGGAACTGAACTCACGACCCCGCTCTTGCCAGACCAGCACTGAGCAGCTGAGCTATATCCCTGGCTCCTGAGCTGGTAGTTTTGTGCTGGCTTTTTTTTTTTTTTTTTTTTTTTTTTTTTTTTTTTTTTTTTTTTTTTTTTTTTTTGTGGAGGGGAAGGAGTGTGGCAGAAGCTTTGGCACCTAGGGGGATGGGATGGAGCCAATCAGGTTAGCCCTCCCCTGTCAGGATCAGTGTTGGGCTGATGGCAGATCAGGTATGAGAGACTGCAGCCTTGTGCAAGGATTGGGGGCCGCATGCTTGCTACGGACTCAGGTCCATCACTCCAGGGTCTGGTCTGTAGATGGGGTCTCATGCCCCACATTCCGGCAATATGTATTCAGCACCGTGCCCTAGCCTCTGCCCTGTGTGGAGGGGTCAGACGACCCTGGTTCTCTCAACCCAAAGTGCTGCTTCTCTACCCAAGGGCCCCCAGGAAAGGAGGGGTTGGTGGTGCTGTCATCTCGGGTCTTCCTGATGCGTTCTCCTGGCTTAATCCTGCCAGCTCAGAAGTTCTGGGGACTCGGGGTGGGAGACCCTAGGTGCAGGGCCCTACTTAGAGAGGTGGGTGATGACAGTCTTGGTACTGCCATCCCTCTGCGTTTCTGCTGCCTCTGAGGTGCAAAGCTCTGTACGAGGCCCCCAACTTCTGGGTGTTTGGGAAGCCCCCCCAGACACTTTCTCCCTTGTCAGCTGCAGGGACATGGGGGTCTCAGGTCTCAGGTCTGTAGTCCTTCTGGATAGGCGCCTATTGAACTGCCCCCCCCAACACCTTCTTAGCTCAGTTGAAGATGGGAAATGAATATTCCTGAGAAGGGTGAGCCCTGGGTATCTCTCCCCTGTGGCCCTGGGCACCTGCCCCCTCAGTAGATAGGCAAGCCCTCCAGCCCCTCTCTCTTGTGGGGATCCCAGGAAGGCCACGAAATATCTTCCCTCTCCCTTCCCCTGACCTCAGAAGCAGACCTCTTGGCCCTGGCTCCAGGTGGAGTGCAGGCTCTGGAGACGGAGGTCCTAGTGGAAGAGAGCAAGTGGCTAGGGATGGGTTAGAGAGAGAGAGCCTCTTGGGTTAGCTCAGTGGTTTAAACACCTGTGTGGGAAATCCCAGTCAGCCACAGGGGACCGTGGTTCGAACCCCAGAGGCAACCTGAGACAGAAAAAAAAAATCTTAAAGCCTCCATTCCTTCAGGGGCCATGGAGATAGCTCCATGGCACAAGCACCTGCCTGGCAAGTGCAAGGTTGTGTGTTCGAACCCTGGTCTCACAAACAGAGAGAGAGAGAGAGAGAGAGAGAGAGAGAGAGAGACATAACCTGGGCATGGGACACCCATATCACTAGGTGAGGACTAGCAGCTGAGCCTGCATTGGCCAAGCACGTATTGAGAACAACTTCTTGGCAAGGGGGTTGCCCTAGCCATGCCCTAGTGCTCCCGATGTATCCAGGTGCCAAGGGCAACCTGTATATTCACTCCCAGAGGGGCTCTGAACTGCATCTGGGGCCTTGGTCTTCTTCCTTTGCTCTTCTTGGCATCTATAAAAGCTCCACAGGCTCCAGGAGGTTCCACCTCTTAGTCTGAGGGACGTCATGACCCCTCCCCCAGATAACTAGAGCGAGATGGCCTTTCCTTGGCCATTGCTCCTTTTAGCCCCTTCCTGTCTCAGCCTCCTTAGGAGACCAGGTTTCCTAGAGAGGAGATCTAGACGTCGTAGGTAGGGAATGAATGATGTGTGTGTGTGTGTGTGTGTGTGTGTGAATGTGAGCGTGAGTGGGTGTATGTGTATATGTGTGCTGGGGAGAGTGGAAGGGTAGCAGTGGGAAGTGTCACACTAGTGCGGGTCTCAGTACTGGGGAGGGCAGGGCACAGGCTTGGCCAATGCAGAGTCAGTGGGGCCCCCACCCCCAGGTTTTAGGGGTGTGCTGGCCTTTGCGGTGTGTGTTTCTTCCAGTGTGAGGGCGTGCATTTCCCCTCCCGGGAAGGAGATCCTGAGCATTCCCTCTCCGGCTGTTGTGTCACATCTGGAAGTTTGTGTAGGAGTTTCTCCAAGCTCGGAGCCCAGCACAGCTTTTTCTCATTTGGAAATCACAGGCTGGCATTTGGGATGCTGAAAGGGGGGGAGTGGGAGGGGGCCTGAGGGGGAGAAGGGAGCCTGCCAGGAGCAGGGGGACGGAGGAGGGGGGCGGCCTGAATGGCAGGAGCCCTAATGGCTTCCAGAAGTGGATGTGAGTGTGTGACCGTGCGTCACTGTGTGTGTCTGAGTGTGCGCCTCCAGAAGGAGGGGCCCCAGGAATTTCTGGAGTCTTCCTTTCTGTGCTGTGTCCCAGTGCCCTGGGTCGGCCTGCTTCGTCTACCTAGGGAGATCACTCCCTTTGGTCCTCAGAGGAAGTGGGGTGTTGTGGGGGGTTGTCCTAACTCCCCAGCAGGGCTCTCTTGCCAGTCCCTTGCCAGTCCCCAGGTTCTACAGACTGCATTCTGGGGAGAGGGCGATGAGCAGAATCGAGAGGGCAAACAGCTCTTGGTGCTGTCTCCCTCCGGAGCCCACCTTCCCCATGGGTCGTGCATGCCTTCCCACCCCGCCCTGCTCCGTTGCACTGCAGAGGGACTCCCCGTCACCCCTGGTGCCAGTTGGAGTCTTTCCTGGGACTCCCCCCACGCCGGTCCTCCCTTCCTTGGCTGCTCCCACCCCAGCCCTCACCCCGCCCCGCCCGCCTCAGCCAGAATGGCGACAGACACAGCGCTTACACACGCAGACATGCGCACACGCGCGCACACACACACGGGCACAGACGCTTGAATCAGATTTCTGGCCTATTTCCCCTCCCAAAGATTCCAGCGGCCGCGTGTCTCTGGTGTCTCTGTGTCTCTGTCTCCAGTCGCTGTCTCCGGGTGGGGCTGGCTGCTGCCTTCCGCTGGCTTCAGGTTTCCCTTCAGCTGGAGCCTTCCCACACACCCACCCACTGGAGCTGGAAGCTGGCTTGCCCGAGGGGGGCTCGGCCAGGGAATCCCCCTTTCCGCCTGCCTGCCTGGCGGGAGTCACCAGGCTCTATCGCGGTCCATCCTGGGGGGTTCTGAATGCTGGTGTCACCAGGATTGGGACGGGAGGGGGTGAGGGCCCCCTCAACCTACATCTCCAGCTCTTACTAGAAGGCCCGGATTCCTGGGTCCAGGCCCCTTTCCTCCTCAGTCTCAGATTTCCAGACTCCTAGGGGGGAAGGAGGCAGCTGCAGCTGGGCCTGCCTCCCTGCTCCGCTCATGCCCAGAGCCCTGTGCCCCTGGAGGCCCCCTGGCCTGCCTCGCTCACCCCTCCAGCTGCCAGGCCGGGTGAGGGCTGTGTCTAGATACAGCTCCGAGGAGAGGACACGTTTGTGGAGATAAGGTGCTCTACTTCTCTCTCCCAGGAGGGCAAAGAGGAGGAGGAGGAGGAGGAGGGCTGAAAGTAGGGTTCCTTTCCTGCCATTTCATTTTTCTCTGCTTTTGAAGGTGGGTTGTGGGGAGAAGAAAGATCCTCCCCTCTCCTGCTCCCACCCTTTGGGAGCCACTCCAGCCTGGACAGTCACCATAGCAACAGTAGACATGTGACTGCACAGGTCTCTCATAGTCACTATGGCAACCAGTGTCCCCCGTTCCCTTGGTTACCATGGGGATCTGTCACATGGTTCCCCCCCAAGCTGATAACCTGTGGGTCTCTCCTTGCTTCTCCTTCCCTTCATGAGGAGAAGCCGGCACTCTGGGTAAGGGGAAGTCATGTGTGTGTGTGTGTGGGGGGTCCCTTTGGTTACCATGGCAACAAATCCACACCGCCTGGTGACACATCCTCCTGTTGTCATGGCAACAGAAGAACATCACACAGTGCCATAGTGCCACATTCCCAAGGAAATGAGCCCCACCCTGCAAAGGGTGAAAGACCTGTCCCCCATGAATTATCCCTCTATTCAGACTGCTCCCAATTTGCTTGTCCTCGAATGCCAACTTAGGGTGAAGAGGAGGGATAGGCAATAGGCAGGATGCGCCTGGCAATGTGCTGAACCCCAACCAGGCCTTAGCAGGGCCTTCTCTGGTGAGGAACGTCTGTGGGCAGATTCTGGCTAGGAGATGCCCCAGTCTGAGCATGTATAAGGGGACAGACAGAGAAGGAACAGTTGTTGGGGCGTTGGCTGTCCCACTGCCCCATGGGTTACAGTGAGCCCATCGCCACTGAGGACGTGAATGGCGAGGCAGCTGCCTTCTAGACAGGCCGACCGACCAACCGATCGATAGCTTCATTTGCTCCTTCTCCCCGTGCCTTGATCATACGCTCCATGCGGGGCGCTGTGGGGGGAGAGGAGGACAGGGTAGAGGCGCCCTCCCTGCACGAAGCCCACACTCAGGCCAGAAGCCAAGTGTGCAGATGCCCTCCCGTGGTGCAGTCGGTGCCCTGGGACGGCTTCACGGCTTCAGGCCCATGTGCGTGGGAGGCCCACTGGTGCCCGCGTGGGGAGGTCGGCTCCCCCTTGGAGGGCAGATGAGTGAGTGGGCAGCGGGAGCACAGTGACAAGTTCAAAGCCCAACTGCATCCTTTCCTTTCCAAGTGATGGCTTGCTCCCTGTCCCCCTGTTCCAGGGTGACCCCTGGCTGACTCCCGTTCTGGAGAACGATCCACTGGGCTCTGGCCGCACTCAGGAAGAGCGCGCCTCGCAGCAGGGCCGTTTCCCTCTTCCGTCTGCTTACCCCAAAACCTCAAACTTTTTAAAAATGACACTCATTCTCATAATGGGTGGAGGTTAGGGCAGCGGCAGTGTTTGGGGACCGCTGAGGTACCAGCAACAGAGGGTGGACAAGGGTGTGTGTTTGACGAGAGAGAGACCAGGTGACGAAGAGAAGTGGGAAGGAAAAGACAAGGTCCAGCCAGGACTGGCTTCGAGGTTGTCTCCAGCGCCCTGGACATTCCTGCTGGTCTCTTTGTGCCTGACCGGAACACCTTACTGCCAAGGCAGGCGCCTTGGGTCTGGCATGGAGACCCTCTCTCCGTCCATTCCTGGGCAGTGCCTGTGCCCTGAGCCCCATCTCAGCTTGGCCCTAGACTCTTTGCTCTTCCCTCCCCTCATCCTATTTCCCAGGAGAGAAACAGGCTGTGTGGGCATTTTTCTATGAGTTTGGGGCCTGGAACCTACTGATGTCCAGAGGCCGTCTGTCCATTCCGCCAACAGGCTGGACTGGGTTCCTCAGCGGAAAGAGATTCAGTAATACAGAGCTGAGACCCCACTGCTACTCAGAGCAGTGCAGGATGGAAGGTGCCAGAAGCTGTGAGGACAGCGAGGCTCAGGCCGGGGTGCTGTCCATGGTCCAGCGTGGAGCTCACACCTAGTGCGGCATGGCACGAGGCCCCTGTGGTGTAGTGCCCGACTGTGTGCAGGCTGGCTGAGTGCTTGGCGAGGTTGGGGCTGCAGCTACAGGCTCCTCATCTGCCAGGTGCCAAGGTGGACCTGGCAGCTCCCCCAGGGCCCGCTTGGGCAGCCGCAGGGCGCAGAAGCTGGCAGCGTAGATAGGGAGCTTGGTGTCCTCTGTGTCGGCCTGGCTTTGTGAGGGCCTTTGACTCTATCTGCCTCCGTCTCCTTGGGTTCTGGGAAGCGAAGTGACCCAGCCTGGGTGTTTCACAGGGCTGCTGTGAGCATCTGCTGTGGTATTTGTGAAAGCGCCTGGTAAACTGTAAGGCAGCCATAATCCGACCGTAGGTTTGTGTAACACGTTCACATACATTATCTCACTATCTTCTCACATCTACCCTGTGAGGCAGAGAGAACAGGCGCCGACTCAGCCCGGGCTCACGGTGCCTGGCATTTCCACAGGCACGATCGATTCTGTTCCCCAAATGGCTTGTGCAAATAGTCAGGGTGTTCATGACTGGTCCTCCCTGACATGTGCGGGGGCTGGGTCCCTAGGGAGGAGATCGCCAAGGTGAACTGGGACCCTCCGGTGCCACGGCAACCCAGAGGGGGCTGGGAGGCAGACAGCAGCAGACACTGGGCAGGATATGGGGGAGCGCTTCCAGGCAGCCCTGGCCAGCCGTTTCCTTGACCCTGGACACCTGGTTCGAGCGGATCAGTATGCTCGTCATCCTTCTCAACTGCGTGACCCTGGGCATGTTCCGGCCGTGCGAGGACATCGCCTGCGACTCCCAGCGCTGCCGGATCCTGCAGGTGAGCGTGAGTGTGTGTCGGGGTGGCTCAGCTCCAGGTCTCAGGGCCTTTGATTTCTACCTGGCAGTTGGGGCTGGGCAAGGGCGGGCATGGCTCCCCACCCCGTCCCCCTCAGTTTCAGCAGCCTCTCGTTCCCCACGCCAGGCCTTTGACGACTTCATCTTTGCCTTCTTTGCCGTGGAAATGGTGGTGAAAATGGTGGCCTTGGGGATCTTTGGGAAGAAGTGCTACCTGGGAGACACTTGGAACCGGCTTGACTTTTTCATTGTCATCGCAGGGTGAGGGCCTGGGCGGGAGGTGGGGGGGGGGTCAGATCGCTGCCCTCCCTGGGGGTGTCTTGCCTGCACCCCAACCCAGGGACTGCTGTTTGCTTCCTGGCTGTCCGCTTGAGGCCGAGGCTGCCTGCCTGCCTGCAGCGCCCCGGCCTGTACTTCTCCGACTTCACGGCTTTCCTGCCGGTTCTGCTTCCGTCCCCTAGGGGCCTGACCTTGCCCAGAGCCGACCTTGGGAGTCCAGATGCAGGAGAGGGAGCGGTCAGGCTATTCTCGCAGCAGGGTTCCTCCCTGACCTCTTTGGACTCCCTGGTGGCGCAGACTCACAGGGCCTCTCTCTGGACCCCTTCTTGCAGGATGCTGGAGTATTCACTGGACCTGCAGAACGTCAGCTTCTCAGCCGTCAGGACGGTCCGCGTGCTGCGACCGCTCAGGGCCATTAACCGGGTGCCCAGTGAGTGACCCCTCGGCCCCTGGACAGGGAGCCCCAAGAGGAACTGTGGCCATCTCAGGCCCCATCCCTACCAACCAGTCCTCATCCAATCAGGGTTACAGAAATCTTGCACCAAGAGCACTCAGCAGGGAGCAGGGACGCTCGAGCCACACAGAGCCCTGGCTGGGCACTGGGGGCGTTACCGGGGAAGGACCCCCCATTTGGGGCTGGCTTTAGGTCAGAGTCTCAGAAACACCTCAGATAGTCCTTCCTAGGGGGATCTGGACCGGTAGGGAGAGCTGCAGAGGGCGCCTGGCCAGCAGGAGGGGGACAGGAAGTGCGAACGGCCTCTTCTGGCCAGCACGACCTCTCAGGCATCCTGGCCATCATTGGTGAGGCCACATGGACCACACGGGCCGGGACTTCCTTCTAGACAAGGCCCCTCCACGCCTCATCCTCCCCGGGGGCGGTGGCTACGCTCCCTTCCCCTCCACATCCCCTTCCAGCTCGTTGCAGTGACTGCTGGGACCATTATCTAAATTAAACCGCATTGGTTTCTGGAGCCAGGGAAGGTTTGGCAGCTCTGGTTCCCACAACGTCCTGCCCCCACCTGCGTTTAGGCCCCCTTTGCCGCTCCTCAACCTCCACAAGCTGCAGATGGCCCCCACCCTGGCCCCTGGAGAGGGAGCGCGTATCTAGGCCGCCATGCCTGACTGTGCCTGGCATAGCAGCAGCCCCTGCGTGCTGTGTGCGTGTGCGTGTGCACGCGCATGTGTGTGTGTGTGTGTGTGTGTGTGTGTGTGTGTTATGGGGGGTAGCAAGGTGCCCCAGTGTTAACAGGGGGGGCATGTCCCACCTCTGTGCTGGCCCAGGTGCCAGCTGAGAGATTGTTAGGCCTTGCCTAACAGTCTAAGCACCGGTGTAATTCCCTAATAAACCCAGAGGAATTGATCTCAGTTGGAACAGGAGCAGCCAAGGGGGAGGGGCAGGGGGAACAGAGTCCAAGCCAGGGCTGGCAGGGTGGGGGCAGGGTGATGCAGTCACCAAGCAGGCTCAGGAGCTGCTGTGTGGAAGGAGGCTCTGTGCTGCAGGGGAAAGGGACCACGGAGGGATACTTTAGGGGGTCAAAGCCAGCTGCCTGGGATCTGTGTCTCACAGATGGCTCGGGGGCTGAGGGCAGTTGGATCCCAGACTTGGAGTGAGGAGCGGGACAGCATCCCCGACAGGATGTACATCTGGGGGTGGGGAGGGGGTCACAACAGCTCCCCTCACCTAGGACAGAGTTGTGTCTATTCTCATCACGATCTGAGGGGACCTGGGGCTCTCTGCCTCGGTTTCCCCAGTGACCCAGCAGTGATACCATAGAAAGCTCGGGTGACTGCGTGCAGTGCGAGAGGCCGTGGGAGGTGTGTGCCTGCGCCTGTGTGTGAGGGAGCAGGATTTGGAAGCACAAAGCCTAAATTTAAGTCCTCGCACCTACTTTTAGCAGCTCCCATACTAAGCGAGTCGTGGCACCGCTGTGAGCCTCAGACTACCCATCTGTAGACTGGGGTGGTATCAGCCACCGCATAATGGGCTGTGGTCAGATGCTGCAGTTATCCGGGCCTAGTGGGGGTGGTGCTGTGCATAACTTAAGTGGGGGGGCCGGCGAGATAGTTCAGCGGACTAAAGTGCTTGCTTAGGCGAGCTTAGGCAACCACAGGGACCACAGTGCAATCCCCGGCACCACATGCTGCACCAGCCCCACCCCCGGGGCAGGCTGAGCTGCCATAATATAAATAAAGTTTACAAAGAAAGAAAGAAAGAAAGAAAGAAAGAAAGAAAGAAAGAAAGAAAAGATAACTTAAATGGCGATGGTGGGCTACAGAGGCAGTCTGGGGAGTTGGGTGATGGCGGGCCACCCCTCCAGCTGGAGCTGGGCCCTGGCCGCCTCAGCTCAGAGCTCCCCCACGGCCCCTCTCTGGGAGCTCAGCCCGGCACCCCCAGCGTGGCCTCTGCCCCCGCAGGCATGCGCATCCTTGTCACGCTGCTTCTGGACACGCTGCCCATGCTGGGCAACGTCCTGCTGCTCTGCTTCTTTGTGTTCTTCATCTTCGGCATCGTCGGCGTCCAGCTGTGGGCAGGGCTGCTGCGCAACCGCTGCTTCCTCCCTGAAAATTTCAGCCTGTGAGTGGTGGATGGGCTTGGGGTTGGGGGTGACCCGGGAGTGACTGGGACTAGGCCCTCCCCTGGGCCCTGGCTTCCTGTTGGCAGTGACAAGTCTGCTCTCCTACCTGAGACATCGCTGGCCCTCAGACTTGGCTACCCATTGGAGTAACTTGAGAAGCTTTAGTGTTCCAGAAGGCTGGGGGTGGGGGCCCCACCCAGAGACTGTGATTGCATTGGCCCCGGGTTCAAGTTGGATACAGGGTGTTTGAAACCTCCTGCGCTGCTTGGTGAGGTGGTGCACAGCGGCAATCCCAGCATTCCGGGACACTGAGGCACAAGGACTGCAAATTTCAGTCCTGCTTGGGCAACTTAGTAAGACCCTGTCAAACTTTTTTTTTCTCGTTTCAGAACTTTCGTTTGTTTGTTTATTTATTTTTATGGCCGGCTCAGCCTGCCCTGAGGGCTGGGCTGGCGCAGCATGTGGTGCCGGGGATCGAACCGTGGTCCCTGAAGCTGCCTGCAGGCACTTTAGACCACTGAGCCATCCTGCCGGGCCCCCAACCCTGTCAAACTTAAGTTATAAGGGTTATAACCTAGTATAAGGTCTTGGGTTCGATCCCCAATACAGCTCCCCAAAAGCCTAAAGAACAAAGCAAGCCGGGCGTGGTGACGCACATCTGTAATCCCAGCACTTGGGAGGCTGAGGCAGGAGGATCGGTGAGAGTTCGAGACCAGCCTGGGCTACCAAAGTGGGCTCAAGGCCAGCCTGAACTGTACAGTGAGACCCTGTTTCAAAAAGACAAAAAAAAAAAAAAAAGAACAAAGCAGGCTGGGTGTGCTGACCCATGCCTGTTCATAATACTATTACCCAGGAGGCTGAGGCAGGAGGATTGATGTGAGTTTGAGACTAGCCTGGGCTGCAAAGTGAGTTCAAGAACAGCCTGACCTGTATAGTGAGACTTGGCCTCAAAAAGACAAAAAACAACCAAAGCAGACAAAAGTCTTAATGTGTAGCAGAGTTTGAAAACCAGTGCTCCACGACTTGGGTCCAGCAGCCCTGTGCACGCCCACAGACTCCTGCCCTGGCCAGTCGCGTTGCCCGTGCAGGCCCGGCCTGTCAACCCCGTGTCCCTCGGCGCTTCCGCCTCGGGCGCCCTCCGCAGCCTCATCGCCGTCGCCTCTCCTCACTCCGCAGGCCGCTGAGCGTGGACCTGGAGCCCTACTACCAGACAGAGAACGAGGACGAGAGCCCCTTCATCTGCTCACAGCCACGCGAGAACGGCATGCGCTCCTGCAGGAGCGTGCCCACCCTGCGCGGGGAAGGCGGCGGCGGCCCGCCCTGCGGCCTGGATTACGAGGCTTACAACAGCTCAAGCAATACCACCTGCGTCAACTGGAACCAGTACTACACCAACTGTTCGGCGGGCGAACACAACCCCTTCAAGGGAGCCATCAACTTTGACAACATAGGCTATGCCTGGATCGCCATCTTCCAGGTGGGGACATCGAGGGACATGGTGTGGCCCTGGAGAGGTCACTGTGCCGGCCAGAGTCAGGGTCAGGGTCACGGCCTCTTGGACTTCAGGGGCCCAGAGTGAGCCTGTCCCTCTGCCTCCCAGGTCATCACGCTCGAGGGCTGGGTGGACATCATGTACTTCGTGATGGACGCTCATTCTTTCTACAACTTCATCTACTTTATCCTCCTCATCATCGTGAGTGACTCCTCTGGGCCCCGTGGGACTCGGGCATCTTGGAGACATGGGAGGGCTGGTGCGCATGGAGGCTTTTAGGACAAGTCCTGTAAGAGGATAAGGAGTCCGGAGGAAGCCAAGGTCGAGGCCTGACTGTCCCTGGCTGCTGTAGGGACAGCTCCCCATGAGGCAGCCCCCCCACCCTGTGCCTCAGGGTCCTCCTCACTGAGGGACACCGCCTCCCTTGGGGGCACTGGGAAATGTAGACGTGATTCTGACTTTTCCAAGAACTGGGGTACACTGTGGGCACTTTGCTGGGGGTAAAGGAAAGATACAGCACAAATAGCCTGAAATGTCTGCAAGCGAGGAATTGTCCCACCCCAGATTCCAGTCAGCGCTGAGAGACGCTGCGGGATCTCATTCTTTCCATCTCAGAAACTCCAAGTCTGTATGAAGGTAGACGACAGGCACTAGCCGCAGGGTTTAATACTCCCTACCACTCACGGTTAATCACTTCACTGCGGATGTCACTGATAGCTGGTACTTGTCCGGCACTTGCTGTGCTCCAAAGGTTGGGTCACTACTGGGTTGAGATCACACAGGAAGTCAGGGCTGCAGCCGGGACCTCCACTCCAGGCTGCTGATTCCAAGTCCAGCCCTTGGCCGCTGTCATCAAGAGGCCAATGATATACGCAGACGCAGGGACGGATGTTGATGTGAAGATGTTAAGATCTGCTCAGGACCTGTGACAGGCACCAGATAGGCGAGGGTAGGAGGAGGCAGCTGCCGGGCTGAGAAAGACTGGGCTCCAGGGCTTCCTCGCCTCTCTCCCTGGTGTGCAGCAGAGGCTGGGCTTAAGCCCACCTAGGGACCTGGTGCCATCCCCCTGTCACTTTAGGGTGAGGTGGGTGCTCCAGGGAAGCCTGGGCTTTTCCCCGTCGATGCTGTCCGTCCTCAGGCTTGCTTGCGGAGTGGGGACAGGCAAGGAGGTGAGGGCCTAGTCTCCTCCTTCCCACACACCCCCAAAAAATCTTTCCAAACAGGGGCTGGGGAGATAGCTCCGAGGCACAAGTGCCTGCTGGGCAAGTGCAAGGTCGTGAGTTTGAACCCTGGTCCCACAAAAAAAAAAAAAAATCTTTCCAAACAGTTCTCTGGAATCACACCAGTGAAGCTAATTACCATAATTACTAGGACATGATCTAGAAAAAAAAAAATATCTGCTTTGTCACCATAAATACTCATTTCTATCCTTCAGGATTGTTGTCCAAGCAATGGCTGGCCTCGGGCCCTGGGGAAACCGAGGCACGAGAAGGGAGCTAGGGATGGGTGGGCATGTCATAGAGGCAGTTCGCCTGGTCTGTGGGGTTCGGGGTTAAGCTGTTTGCTCTGCTGGGGGAGGGGAGAGGTATCAGGAAAGGGGTTCGGACCCAGCCAGTGATTCTCAATTTCAGATAAGGGCCAGTAGTTAAGGAGCTCACACAGCTAGAATTGGGGCTACAAAAAGGAGAATCCTGTGAACGAATCCCAGAGGTTCAGTCCCACTTGAATGGCCCTGTCCTCCACATGCAGCTCTGTCCAGTGTTCTCTTTCCTATAGGAACTGGGTCAGGATGCTTAGAGTCCCCCCCCACCCCCAGTGGTGTTCAGGGGTAGGGAGTTTGGGAGGTGACCTTTCAGGATATCATTAGAATCCATCGCAGCACCTTGGAATTTCATGGGGTCGGGTTCCAGTCTTAGCCTCCCTCGCTCAGCCTTAGCCGAGTGATCTTGGACAATTCCTTGACCTGTCTGAGGCCCAGCCTCTTTTGCCTCTCGGGTGACATTTGTAGGAGCTGTCAGGAGAGTGACATGTGAAGCCGGGCGTGGTGGCACAACCCTGTAATCCCAGCACTTGGTGGGCTGAGGCAGGAGGATCTGTGTGAGTTCGAGACGAGCCTGGGCTACAAAAGTGAGCTCAAGGCCAGCCTGAGATGCATAGCGAGACCCTGTCTCAAAAAAGACAAAACAAAAAAGAGAGTGACATGTGGTCCCGAGGGGTGCATCCTAGAGCCCTAAGCCTGGCCAACAGGAAGCACCCAGATGCGATGACTCGCCTTTCTTCAGGCTGTCTCCTCTTCCTGTCCCCACCCCTACAGGTGGGCTCCTTCTTCATGATCAACCTGTGCCTGGTGGTGATCGCCACGCAGTTCTCCGAAACCAAGCAGCGCGAAAGTCAGCTGATGCGGGAGCAGCGCGTGCGGTTCCTGTCCAACGCCAGCACCCTGGCCAGTTTCTCAGAGCCAGGCAGCTGCTACGAGGAGCTGCTCAAGTACTTGGTGCACATCCTCCGCAAGGCGGCCCGCAGGCTGGCCCGGCTCTCTCGGGCCGTGGGTGTGCGGGCCGGGCTCCTGAGCAGCCCGGTGGCCCTGGGGGGTCAGGAACCCCAGCCCAGCAGCAGCTGCTCTCGAGCCCGCCGCCGCCTGTCTGTGCACCACCTGGTGCACCACCACCACCACCACCACCACCACTACCACCTGGGCAACGGGACTCTCAGGGCCCCCCGGGCCAGCCCGGAGATCCAGGACAAGGATGCCAATGGATCCCGCCGGCTTATGCTGCCACCACCCTCGACGCCCACCCTTGCCGGGGCCCCACCAAGGGGTGCAGAGTCTGTGCATAGCTTCTACCACGCTGACTGCCACTTGGAGCCCATTCGATGCCAGGCACCCCCTCCCAGGTCCCCCTCTGAGGCGTCGGGCAGGACTGTGGGGAGCGGGAAGGTGTACCCCACTGTGCACACCAGCACTCCACCTGAGATGCTGAAGGAGAAGGCACTTGTGGAGGTGGCCCCCAGCTCTGGGCCTCCCACCCTCACCAGCCTCAACATCCCCCCCGGGCCCTACAGCTCCATGCACAAGCTGCTGGAGACGCAGAGTACAGGTAGGAGCACCAGACCAGGTAGACTAGGGGTGTGGGGCCGGGGGACTGGGCCTCAGATTCCCATTCCACCTCTTGTGACTGTTAGGCCTTCATCTAGTCCCCCACTTCTTTGAGTCTTGCTTTCTAACTCGTTAAAATGAGCATTGTAATTCATACACCGTGACAGTGATCTGTGTCCCAGGATGTGCTGCTGTGGAGCCGTCACCCCCGCTGGCGCCCGCAGGTGTGCCCGTCACATGCTTTGCAGGCAAGAGCCCCTGGCAGCCTCCCTACAGCTTGGGGACAAACTTGCCCTGTGCCCCTGCTTTCCAAAAGCTAAAAGCAGGCTGGGCAAGGTTGCAGAACCTGCCCAAAGACGTGGCCTTGGGGAATGGTGGCCCCAGGACTACCTGACTCGGAGCCCCACAAGCGGCACTCCTGTCGCCAGGCTTAGAAGAGCAACGGTGCCCACATGGGAGATTAGTGGGTGTCATTCCCTCCCCTCGGAGATGCCCAGGGTGAAGCAGCAGGTGTTGGAAGCTGCTGGGCCCGTGGGACACCCGTGTCGTGGGTGAGATGCTCGCTGCTGCCTGTGGATGGGGCCCTCAGACAGGTGGCCTCTGCAGCAGTCATGTTCCCTGTGGCCACAGCCCAGGACCGGGACTCCAGAAAGGACCTGGCCATAGGAAACCAGGATAGTCAGGTTTTGTAGGGATGTGTTTTGGGGCCAAAAGGTGTTACCAGAGCACAGAATATGGCTTCTTTCACTGTTTTCCATGGAAGGTTACACACAGGTACCAGTGTTTCCAAGTCTTCTGTGTAGAGTTTGTTTATTTATTTATTTATTTATTTATTTATTTATTTATTTATTTATTTAATATTATGGCCCACTCATCCTGCCCTGGGAGTGAGGCTGGCATAGCATATGACACTGGGAATTGAACCGCGGTCCCTGCAGTTGCCTAAGCTTGCCTAAGCAGGCGCTTTAGACCACTGAGCTATCTCACCAGCCCTATTTTTAAAAAATTTTTTAAATTTTTAAAATATTTTTAAAAATTTTACTTATTTATTTAAGTTTTGCAGGACTAGGGATTGAACTCAGGTCCTTGTGTTTGCCAAGCAAGCAAGGGCTTATTCTACTGGGCTATCTCCCCAGCCCCTCCTCTGTGTAAAAGGCTGGAGCGGGGACGTCATGACAGGGAGGTGTGCTTAGGGGAGCTCTGCTTCTCCAGATGCAGTCAATGTGGGAAAGGTCACTTGGTGCCCAGTAGGAACATGGCTCTGAGCCTGAAGGCTCCATGGGAACCTTTACCTGGTGGTCTCGCGGTTCTTTTCTGAGCAAATGTACTTAAATGATATCAGTAGCCGGGCACGGTGGCATACACCTGTAACCCTAGCGCCCTGGAGGCTGAGGCAGGAAACTCACCAGGAGTTTGAGGCCAGCATGGACTACATAGTGAGTTGAAGGTCAGCCTGCACTACATAGCAAGACTGTGTGTAGGGGCTGGGGAGATGGCTCCGTGGCACAAGTGCCTGCCTGGCAAGTGCAAGGTCGTGAGTTTGAACCCTGGTCCCGCAAAAAAAAAAAAAAAAAAAAAAAAAAAAGACTGTGTCCCCAAAGCTAAAATAAAATAGTAGGACATGATGGTGCATGCCAGCGATCCCGGCACTTGGGAGGCTGAAGCAGGAGGATCGTTGTGATTTTGAGACCAGTCTGGGCTACAAAGCAAGCTCAAGGCCAGCCTGAACTGCATAACAAGACCCTATCTCAAAAAAGGCAAAACAATAAAAAATTAAGTCTTAAAATATAAAATATAAAATAAACATATTAAATGATATTGGTGTCTCAGGACAGAGCACTGTGTGTGTTCATAGCACATCTGGTGTGTCTAGATTTTTTTTTTAATGCATTTGGTACAAGATTTCACTGTACAGCTTTATGCAGCTTGGACTCGTAGTGATCCTCCTGTTTTCAGTCTCCCCAGCACTGGGATTACGGGCATGCGCCACCACACCCCGTCTCAAGGGCCAGCTCAGTGCACCTGGGGACCAGCATGGCATGTGGTGTTGAGGACTGAACCCAGGTCTGTGCACTTGCACAAGCTCAGTCTGCTGAGCTACCTCGCTGGCCCTGTAGATATATTTGTATGAGTGAAGGGATGTAGTGTCTCTAGGTGTGCATGCATTTGTGTGTGTCTAGTGTTCATATGTGCACAGTCTGGTGTGTATGTGCACGTGCACATGGCAGTTGTCTCCTCCCCACGCTGTATGCATGACTCTGTGTGTGTGTGTGTATGTGTGTGTGTCTGACATCTGCACATCCGGCGGTGTGTGTTTGTGTACATGTGTGCCTGGGCGTGTGTGCATGTGTTATGGTGTACAACGAGTGGATACACTCATACATGTATGTGCCTGAGTGTGCATGTGTGACTCCCTCATGTGTGCACACATGTCTGATGCATGTGGGCACAAGTGCACGTGTGTGGGTTTGAGTCTTAAGGATCCCTTGAGAAATGCTCCTTGGAGCAGGTTTGATTGGAGCTGGCTTCCTGGAAGAACATGGCTTAGTATCCTTGGTGCCTAGGACTCGGGAGCTGGACAAGGCCCCGGAGGACAGGGCCACCTCTCTGTCTATCCCCGGGGCACTCCTCAGCGGCCATCATGGAGTGCTGTGCACGTTTGGGGCATTCTCCCTCCGCTGGCCCGCGGAGTGCCTGGAAGCCCGTCGCTGTAACCACCCTGCCACCCTCACCGTCCCTCTCCCATCGCAGGCACCTGCCATGGCTCCTGCAAGTTCTCCAGCCCTTGCTCAAAGGCAGACAGTGGAGCCTGCGGCCCTGACAGCTGCCCCTACTGTGCCCGGACGGGGGCAGGAGAGCTGGAGCCTGGCGACCAGGAGATGCCCGACTCTGACAGTGAGGCCGTGTACGAGTTCACACAGGACGCGCAGCACAGGGATCTCCGGGACCCCCACAGCCGGCGGCGGCCACAGAGCCTGGGCGTGGACGCGGAGCCCGGCCCCGTGCTGGCCTTCTGGAGGCTGATCTGTGACACCTTCCGCAAGATTGTGGACAGCAAGTACTTTGGCCGGGGGATCATGATCGCCATCCTGGTCAACACCCTCAGCATGGGCATCGAGTACCACGAGCAGGTAGGGCTGAAGGCCACGCTTTCGGGGCAGCTGCCCACTCTCTCCCGCGCTCCTTTCCTCTCTGAACTTCGTGGCGGGGAGCAAGGATGAGGCGTCCCTAGAGGCTGACACAGTTTCGAAGTTGCTTTGCAAGTGTGCAGTTGCCGGGCAGCAGTGGCCTCTTCTTGTCCAGGGAGCTTCTCATAAGAGGCAGGCGAGGATCGTAGCTTGCGGGGAGAGACCATCCCTAGAAGGATCTGGAGGTCTTTTAGAGGTGTGGAGGGCTGGAGGTCCTCCCCGCACTCCTCTCGCTCAGTGAGGGGGCGGCTGTCTGGTGGGAGGGCAGGGCTGTGCGTGGGCGTCAGTGGCAGATGAGGAACGGCTCCGTCGCTCTGTCGTCCGCGTCCCCACAGTGGGAAGCAGGGCAGCTCTGGCAGATGAGAGCGCAGGCGTGGCGAGGTGGCCTGCAGCCGGCGCATCGAGGACTCCTGAGCAGCAGGCTGTTTAGTCAGGAGAAGAGGAGGCTCAGCGGCGGGCGAGCTGTCCTCAAATATTTGAAGGGCCGTCGTCGTTGTGCGCAAGAGGAGCCGGCTGAGCCGGGGATCTGGGCTGAGGGGAGGAGGCCATTCCTCTTCTCCATGCTGTGCAGAGCCAGAGCAAGGCTGGGGGACGCTATGGACCCCCAGTGCACGCTGCGCTGCCTTAGGGAACCCAAACCAGGTTTAGCTTTCCCTCCCTCATCGTGTGGCCTTGCAGGTCACCCCCTCGGCCAGTCCCCAGGAAAGGAGGGTGACCTGGAGGCAGGTGCTGCATGCTGGTCCTGCCCTGCCCTCCTCTTGAGCTCCCTTCTGGGGGTTCTCACTTCCTGGGGCAGTGGGGAGGGGACTGACCCACCAGAGCCTTTCCTGGGCCAGGGCCGAGGCTCCGTGCTCCACACCACCTGGGATCCCTGCCAGCACAGTGGCCATGGGAGGGGCATCTGGGCCAGCCAGGGTCTGGCAGGGTGGTGGGAAGGTGGGGTGGTGGGGAGGAGGCAGGGGAGCAGAGGGCCACTCACTGCCTGAAGCTCTGCAGCCCTCTGCCTGCCCCAGGCCTCTGCCACTGTAGCGAGCACTCATCCTCTACCCACGGTGCCCTCCGCACCGCCGCCCCCTCTCCTGGGCACCCCTCCCCATTGTCTCAGCAGCCTGGCCCCCAGCAGCCATACCCCCTCCTTCCCTGTGGAGGCAGGGGGCAGGGGGCAGGACACCGGCTGCAGGGCCGGCAGGTGGGCTCTCTGGCGCTGTGGTGGGCGGGCGTGTTGTGTCTGGGCTGTGTGGGGTGTGGGTGTGCAGCTCATGCCAGCTCTGCCAGCCTCTGGGGAGAGGTGCTCTGTGCTGCCAGGTGGGCGGGGGAAGACAGGGCAGCGTTTTCTCCTGGGACCCGGGTACTGGCAGCCCCTAACCTCTTGTAACCTTGCCGTCACCCCAAGCCTCGGTCAGGTTCCCTCTTTGCAGGCAGGGGCCATGGGGGCAGCTCCTCAGTGCCCTCCCCTCTTCCCCAGGAGGGGCACCCAGCGGTCCCTGCCCAGCCAGTGCTGCTGATGGGGCTTTGATAGCACTGGGAAGAAGCTGAGTCACACAGACCTAGGACAGATGAAGCCACAGCTTTCAGTTCGACGTTGGGAAGGACGCCCCTTTGCAGAGGAAATAAAAGCCATCAGTTGGGGTGCCTGTAGCATCTCCTTGCTGAGTTCCTGGGGAGAAAGGGGACAGCCTGCAGCTCCCCCAAGCCCTTGTGGCAGGGAGGCCTTGCTCAGTATCTGCCACAGGGAAGTTGATTCCAGGACCTGGTTGTTGAGGGCCCCATGGGGCGAGGGGGAGTCCTCAGCAGTCAGGGAAGATGAGGTGCCCCAGAAGCTGCCATGGCCCTGTGCTTAGAGCACTGCGGCGTGAATGCTTAGCCATCTGGGCCCCTGAGCAGGCTGGCAGGGGTGCCAGGGAGGCAGTGTTGCGGGCCCGAGAGACGGGGATGCAGCAGGCCTCAGATGAGGAGATAGAAGGGAAGATGGAGACCCAGAGGAGGGGGACAGAGGGGACAGAGGCAAGAGAGGCCAAAAGGCGGAGGGAGGGCTGAAGATAGGGACCAGAGGGGTGGAAGCCGAAACACCAGGGAGCTGGGAGCCGAAGATGGGGACGGAGACCTGGGTACAGGGGACTGGGAGCACTCTGTTGGGGCCACTACCTGGGAGGTGAGCAGGGGGCCCTTCAGGGCTCTTGATCAGCCAGTGGTGTCCACTGCTTCTACTACAGATTAGACTGGGGAGCCTGGAGAGGGGCCAGCCAGCATCCTGGAGGTGGACCCTGGTTCTCCTTCCCTGCAGGCCCGGTCCTCTTCACCCTCACCTCTGCCTCTCAGGATTTTTGCTGGGAATGATAACCCCACCCCCTCCTCCCCCCTCATCCTGACTGGGGCAGCATCATTCTGCCGTAGCCCATCCTCCTCAGCGCTGGCCCTGTACCCTCCACTCTTTCCGGCTTCTCACACCCCTCAAGCACTAGCCAGAGGGGACCTGGCAGGATTGGTGTGCACAGAGGACAAAGGCACAGGACACTTAGAGAGGGCGAAAAACAAAGCAAAACAAAACAGTGACCGGGCTCCAGAAGTATGTGCACTGCGATAAAAAGAGAGTGTTGTCCAGGCAGAGCTCTGACCTTGGTGAATCATCCACCCACCCACCAACCCAGCAATCCATCTACCCACTCACCCATCCACTCATTTATCCATCCATCCGTCCACCCATCCATCTACCCACTCATCCATGCATCCATGCATCCAGCCAGCCAGCCATCTACCCACTCATCCATCAATCCATCCATCCATCCATTCATCTAGCCATCTACCCACTCACCCACGCATCCACATATCCACGCATCCATCCATGCATCCATCCATACACCCATCCATCCATCCATCCATCCATCCATCCATCCATCTATCCACCCACCCACTCATCCATCCATCCATCCAGCCAGCCAGCCATCCAGCCATCCAGCCATCCAGCCACCTACCCACTCACCCATCCACCCATCTATCTATCCACTCACCCACTCACATGCATCCACGTATCCATGCATCCATCCATGCGTCCATCCATCCATCCATCCATCCATCTATCCCACATATACTGTGTCAGGGTTGGGCCTAAGCAGTTGTGTGCTAGGGAATGCTTAATATCCAGCCTTCAAAATGCAAAATAAATCTTCCTCCTTTTTTCTTTTTTATCTTTTTGAGACAAGGTCTTTCTACACAGTTCTTGCTGTCCTTGACCTGTGTAGCCCAGGCGGCCTTGAACTAGCATCGATCCTCTTGGCTTAGCCTCCTGAGTGCTGGGACTACAGGTGTGCACCACCACGCCTGGCTCAAATCTCACTTTTAGAATTCACCCATTTATGTGGTGTAAACATGCTCCTGCCTTAGCTCGTTGTCATGTCGCTGTATGTGAAATTGGGAAAAGACATGCTGCACTGAGCCTGGACTGAGCCAGGGACAGGTGAAGGGACACAGCGGGCAGCGAGGGGCAGTCCAGAGGCAGACGCCCAAATTGAGCGCAGGCATTCAGGTGACGAGATGTGGGCCAGGCCGCAAGAAGCTAGCAGGGAGTTTGGGCTTGATGTTGGGTTTGTAGGCTCTCGGTAAAGAGGTAGGTGGGGCAGTGGTGTGACCAGGTTTGTGCTGTATCAAAAGGCCTCTGGAAGTGTGCGGGGTGGCTGCGTGGAGGGACACAGCAGGGGGCGGGGCCCGAGAAGGAGGCTACTGTGGGCATCTAGGCAGTTCAAGCCAGATTTTTCTTTGTCCTGGTGTCAGCGAGGAGGGGCCAGGAAGGCTGTCAGGAGGCTGAATCTGAAGGACTCGGCACCCATTGGTGCTCTGCGGGCCCAGGACAGGATGCTGTCCTGGTTCTACCTGGGGTGGAAGCTTCATCCCGACGGGTGTGGGAGCCCAGGAAGAGGGTGGTCGGGGATCCTTGCCCCGCTGGGGTGCACTGGACCAGGGCATGGTACAAGGGGAGAGAGCTGCAGGACGGGGTCTTGGGGACACAAAGTGCCTCCTCTCTATTCCCTCCCGGCTCTGAGTCCCAGTCGGCGTCCAGGTGCTGACCTCACACTGCAGAAGCAAGATGACAGGGAGAGAGCAACAGAAGGACTTGAGTGGATGGCCTTGCAAGCCAGGGGAGGACAGGGCAGGGGACGACTGTGAGTGACACTCCGACTCTGGGTCCGTCTTGTCACTCCAGATACATGTCCAGTGAGGGTTTCTATTTATAAGTGAGTGGCTCTGCTGCTCCCAGCGCGGGAGCTAGGGGTGGGGGCGGGGCAGATGGGCTGGGTCTCAACTTTTGCAAGGAGTCAGATTCCTCTGCGACTCTCCTGAAGGCTGGGGAGCTATCTCCCCACGGAACTTGCAGACACCTCAACTGTGGCCTTTGGGTGCAAGGGTGCCTGGACACCTCCCCCAAGCCTGTCCCCCTTGGCCTCTAGGGAAACGAGCTGGGGCTTGGAACAAGCAAGGCTTTGGGGACAGTTCTTTGCTAACTGGCCTCCTTCCACCTTTTGTCAGGGTTCTTGGGAGTCGGGGCAGGAAGAGTGCTGTCTGAGGTGTCTCGCTGGGGGTGTTCTAGACTCCCTGAGGGGGAGCTGGTCCTGGGCACACATGCTAGAAGACAGCAGCAGAATGTCAGGGCTGGGGCAGAGCTGAAGCACCCTGGAAACTGAGGTTTAGTGAGAAAGCCCTCTGTTTCACGGGCAGTTCATGCCGAGGGCTTTGGGGTGCACTTTTGGAGGCCAAGCAGGAGCTGCTCTGCCCAGGCAAAGGACGTGAAAGGCCTTGTGAAGGAGATCTCTTTACGGGTTTATTTCTCTTTTTCTGTTGTAATGCTGGGCTTTGAACTCAGGCCCTGCACACACTAGGCAAGCGCTCTACCACTGAGCCACCTCCTCAGCCCTTTTAAACGATTTGTTTCGAGATGAGGTCTTGCTCAGGTGCCCAAGTTGGACTTGAACTTGGAAGCTGCCTGCCTCTGCCTCCTGAGTAGCAGAGGTGTCACCCTAAGGAGGCAGCTTTTAGGAAGGGGCTGGAAGGATGGGTAGGATGACAGCAGGAGTTAAGGGCAGAGAGGTCTGGGAGGATGGCAGAGGAGCCTGGCTGGGAAATACACCAGGTGGCACAGGACAGTGACCGGCCTGAACAGGGTGACAGGAGTCAGGGCCAGTGGGGCTGAAGGAAGCCAGAGCCTCCAGTAGGTGCGGGCCAGGTGGGGGAGGGGTTGCAAAGCTATTTCTGTTGTTCACTCAGAGGCCCCAGGGCCCCAGGTTGGGGCTGTGCGGGTGAGATGGATGGGAAGCAGTTCCGCTATCCTGCCTGTGAGCCTGGGCCCCTGCCTGTCAAGGGTAAAGGGAGGGCCTGAATCCTACACAAACCCGAGGTTCAAGAATGACGGGGGAAAGGAGCAGGTTGTGGAGCGAGATGAGAGGATTTGTTTTGGAGGCGCTGAGTTTGAGATGGCTGCGGGCCATGCCGGGAGGGAGAGGGAGAGATCAAGCGGGCGGCGGCTCCCTGGATGAGGAGCCAGTGGCTTGGAGAGAGATTGTTTAGTGTCGTCTGCACCCTGGTGACAGCTGGAGAGCTGGAGTGGGGGCGGTGTCGGAGGGAGTTGCTGAGGGGAGGGGGTGGGCCAGACCAAACTCCACGGAATGTTGGCAGGGAAGGTGGAGATGGGGCAGCAGGAGGTGGCTGCACAGGGCCAGCAAAGCCAGGGCTGCCAGGCGTAAGGCCTGGGTGGGGGGGGGGGCTAGCATAGGCTGCGTGGTGCCAGGCGTCCACGGGGAGGAGACCTGGAGAGGTGTTGGTATGGTGTGGACTGGGCTGGGAGCCCAGCGGACAGTGTGCAGGCCCCAAGGCAGGCATGAGGGGTGGGCACGCTCTAGGGAGGGAGGGAAAGGGGCAGGGTGGGCATGTAGGCGGCCCGGCACAGCTCAGGGGATCAGAGATGGAGACCACAAAGGCTGGGGCAGTGGGCTGTGAACCGAGGCCTGTAGCAGCCCTGGGGCCACCAGCCCAGTCAGCATGGCCCCCTTCTTGACCCTGCAGCCATGCTCAGCAATTCCAGGCCCATAGCACCAAGGTGGCAGGCAGCGGCTGCACCTGGACCAGGCGCCTCTGAGGTCTGCGACACAGGACAGCCTTATGGTCCAAATGGGACTCGAGGCCAGAGATTGGTCTGGGTGGACAAGAGGAAGGGGTGACAGCGCCAGAGTTAAGGAGCAGAGACTGGGTGGGCTGCGGCTTCCTGACCGGTGTGTTTACTAGAGGAGCCTTTGGGGCCCTCAAGGGTGCCAGGGACACAGGGCACCCCTCGGGGTGCAGGGGGCATGCTGTGCTGGAGGGCCGTCCTGCCACCCAGATGACTGGCTTGCTGTGTCCCCCTACTCAGTGATCACTGTCCTGTCCCTGGAGCAGTAGGTGGTGGGAGCATCAGAAGCACAGAGAAGATGAGCCAAGGAGTTGGAACTGGGGCGTAGGAGGGAGCCGAGAGATGGTGGCTGGGACGGTGCTTGGGTGACCTGTCCCAGCCTCCCCTCAGCTTCCCTGAGGCTTGTCACAGCCCTTTCCATCCTCCCTGTGGAAGGTGGATCGTCGTTGCAGACTGCCAGGCCAGCCCTCCGGCCTCTCGCCTCTTCCCTCCAAGCCGTTTGCATGCAGCCCCCGCTGCAGCCAGATTAATCTTCTTAATACACCCATTTGCACATCCTGCCCCACCCCCCAGAAGCCTCGGTGATGGTGTGGGCAGACAGGTCCGGCTGGAATCAGGGTCAGGGCCGGCCCACCTGGCCCTGCTCACCCTGCAGCCTCCTCCTGCGCGGCCCTGTCCACCTCCCGAGCAGGCGGATGTTCGGGTGTTGCTCCCCTGCACGTTCCTTCTTCTGTCCCACCCCTGCGGCCTCTTCCACGCCCCCCCATGCCCTCGGCAGGGTCTGAGCTGCCCCCTCCCCAGCCCCGCTGGCATTGCTGGCTTTGCCCTCACGCAGCTGCCGGGAGGTACTCTGTGCCACCATGCTGTGGAGCCAGCTTCAGGTCTGTGCCTACAGGGCTACCCGCACTTGGCCCAGGGCTAGCAGCTTTTGCAGGGTTTAACAACTCTGTTCTGCAGAGCAGCCACAGCACGAGGTGGTGACCCTGTGTTTAACACCCTAGCTAGTGACACACAAGAAACCACAACTGAGCTGCTAAGGGCCTTGTCCAAGGTCACACAGGCAGAAAGTCTCCGACAGCAAGCCCCCTGGCCTCAGGTCCTGTCCCCCCTTGATGTCATGGGTGTTCTGCATGGAGAAGGCACTTTAAAGGGTAGTGGAGGCAATGCTGTGGGTTTCTGGGAGTCCTGGGTCTCAGCAGGACCAAGCTGCTTACCTGGGACCACAGCTACAGCAGGGTGTCAGCTTGGGGTGTGTCCAAGAGGTTTAGGGAAGCTCTGCCTGGAGAAGAGGTCGGGGTCCTTGGTGCAGAAGCTGCGGCCATCAGCCTCCACTGGAGCTTGACATCCAGGCACAGCGGTAGGGATGCAGCTGAAATAGGGAAAGGGTGCCTGGGTCTGGGGATCCAGGGAAGAAAGGCTGAAACTGCCCGGCTCCTTTTATGCTGTCTCTGGGTGCATGCTGGGGGGCGGCATCGTGGGAAGGGTTTTCAAGGCAGAGTTGCAAAGCAAAGTGCGAGAGACTGTGGCTTTCTAGGGATCCTTGTGACCTCCATCAAGTTCCACACGTCTAGGACCTCAGTTTCCCCCTGGGCATTTAGGAGGCCCAGGTCCTTCCCTTCCTGCTTGTGAGAAAGCAGGAAGGTAAATCCCAGGAGACTTCGCTCCCGGCACACTGAGTGTCCTACGAGCTGAGCCCAGCTGCTTCAGTGGTGCTGGCAGTAGCTCACTCTGCCTCTGCCCTTCCAGGCGGCAGTGGCCGTAATTACGGCTGCAGTCCCTGGGGACACCGCGTTGCTAAGATTGTGTCTCTGTGTCCTGTCCTGTGTTGGCAAAACATTCTTAGCCTCTGGCTTAGTAACCTGGACTGGCTACCTGGGGGAAGGGAGATTTTTTTTTTTTTTTTTTTAAATGACCCTCCGGATCACTGGCGTGGGAGAATCCTGAGCCCTGAAAGAAGAGGTCCCCAGGTGTGTGTGCACAGTAAAGAGGGGAGCTTCCAGGCCCCCTTCGGCCTGTGCTGGGCTCCGCTGCTTCTCCAGGTCTTCAGGGCAAGCTGGAGTGGATGCGTCACCCTTTCTTGCCTCCCTGCTTGGGCACCAACGGTGCTGGCCTCAAGGGGCACCCTGTACATCTTTCTCAGCGAGCCCCTGGTGGGCATGCAGATAAGCAAGTTGTGTTCGAGTGCCAAGCAAGGGGGCTCTCTGGGTGACACCAGGACAGGACAGCAGCCTCCCCACACATGCTGTCTCTGCTAACTACACAGCCAAAGCTATGGTGCCTTCAGCTATTAAAAAAAAAAGGTTTATTAATTTTTATTTTGGGTAACCTTTTAAAATTTTTTTTTTTTTTCTTGTTTCAGAACCTTTGTTTGTTTATTCACTCATTCTTTTTTATGGCTGGCTCAGCCCACCCCGAGGACAGGGCTGGCACAGCATGTGGTGCTGGGGATCAAACCGAGGTCCCTGAAGCCGCCCAAGCTTTCCCAAGCAGGTGCTTTAGACCACTGAGCCATCCCGCTGGGCCCCTTGGTAGCCTTTTTGAAGAACAGATTGAGCATGTCTCATTCAGAATACTTGGCACCATGGCTTGAGTTATAGCTTTGCGGTAGATCAGTTGCCCGGCATGCACAAGGCCTTGGGTTTGATCCTCCACAGTGAAAAAAAAAAGACAAACTACTTGGCTCCAAGGAGGGCTTTGGACTTGGGGATACTCATATATACAGAAGGGTGTCTGTATATATTAGACCTACAGCCTAATACAAAACCCATTATATTTCTTGCTCTCCTATATGTATGTCCCAAAGGTAACCTGTGGACTGTTGGGAGTGTTCCTGGGTTTGGACCCCTCACAGGAGATCGGGTGGAATTTTCCACTTGTGGCATCAGATCGGCCTTCCAAACAGTTTTGGGTGGTGGAGTATTTTGGTCTTTGGATTTTGAGATCTGATGTGCTCAACATGTCTAATTTACATGACATGAAATCCATTCGTCGTAGGTGGGGGCCTCGGCTGTGTGTTCACATCACCCTGCTCTTTCCGGGTGTATCTGAGTTGATTTGCAATGTAATTCTATGTGCGTTAGAAGATGCATTATGCGCTTAGCCCACCCGTCTGTCTGCATTCAGAGGTCCTCTGTGGTGGCTGTGACTTGGGTCTGCGTCCTGAGCACTTAATATTAGTGGGGTCATCCTGTGGTGTGCGTGAGACCCTGTTCCGGGCTCTCCTGCTCTATCACCTTTCAGGGGGCTGTGCTGTGTTTCGCATGGGGACAAGCATCACTCCTGTGTCCTCTGTGCTTATGATCTTCCAGAACACCAGGCTCCATGTCCTCCCCGGCACACTTGTCCTCTGGTCCTCTGCTCCCCGATTCCCCCTTCCCTGCCTTAGGAAGGAAGCCCATGCCTGGCCTGCGAGTGTTCCTCCCCCCCACCCCGTGGCCATGGGGCGCCCCTATCTGCCCTTGAGAACCCCTTATGTCCATTCTCCTCACCTCTCTCCTGGGCTGATTCACTTGGCCACACCCCAGACCTGGCACCCCACTTGGGCAGCCAGACAGGACAGCTGGGGAAGCAGGAGGTGACAGATAGACGGGGGGCCTCGGCTGGCTGTTTCTACAGCATGGACTTCTTAGCAGCTACTCTGAACTTTGGGCTTTATTTATTTGTTTGTTTGTTTGTTTATTTATTTATTGGTGGTACCAGGGATCAAACTCAGGACCTTGAGCTTGCCAGGCAAGCACTTATTCCACTGAGCTATCTCCCTAGCCCTCTGAACTTTGGGCTTTGGGTCTGTTTTCGCCAATCAGGCGGGCTGTGGGTTCCATTAAGCCTGCATCCCAGTCCTCAGCCACCCCCTCACCCCGGTCCCAGCCAAAACCCTGCTCCTGCTGCCCGTGTGTCCGTCCTGTCTCCTGGGGAAACCCACCCAGGGGAAACCCACCCACCCTGTGGGGTCCCAGCAGTGCCTGCCAGCTAAGCCTCGGCCCGTGTGTTCAGCCTTACCTGCCTTCCCTCCCTCCTACTTCTGGGTTTACTTCCAGGAGCATTTGTCCCGGCAGTGAGGCAGGGTCTAAATCCCCTAGGGGTCCTCATCTGGTGAGTGGGTGCACAGCTTGTCTCCAGCTCTACGCAAGCCCCGGGGTGGCTGGCGTGTGGCTGCCACGTTTTTGTGGCTCTTCTAAGGGAGGCGATTCCTGCCGCGAGGGAGGGGACCAGGGAGCTGGATGGCAGATGGGATGGCGTTCGGCCTTTGTTCTTCTGAGGGCCTCTCTGGGACGTGCTCTTTCTTGGTCTCAATCCCAGGCCCTGGGAAGGTGCAGGAAAGGAATTAGCACCCGTGTTTTACAGATGGATTGGGAATCATGCTGCAGGGCGTGGAGTGAGTGGCAGCAAAGGCTGAGCTCAACTCCAGGCGTGCTGGGCTCAGGCCGAGGCTGCAGGTTCTTTCTCCTCCTGGGGTCTTCTCCTGCCTGTGTGTGTGCATGCACGGCCTGGCATGAGTTCCTGTTTGCCCGTGTGTGTCTAGGATGTGTGCACGGCCAACCACCACCCAGCACATGCCTGCTGGGCCCTTGGCGTAGTGTGGAGTTGTGTGCCTGTGTGTGGAGCCACGTGACTGGGTGTGCATGGGAAGCCTTGGTCGTGGCCCTTTGATGTTGGCCAGGGCCATTGTCCTGCTGGCCCCTGCCACCGTGCCGTGTGACAGCGCCAGGACAGGATGCTCTGCCCAGCGGCAGTAGAGCAGAGCCCACGCACAGGCCCGTGGTGAGCCTGTGGCCCAAGACCTGAAAGCCAGCTGTGGGGCAGCCCTGAGTGCACCGTCACCGCCAAGGTGGCTGTTCCTGCTCCTCCCCTTCCCTGGGGCCCAGGTCTGGAGGGGAACTGGGAGGAGGGGCACAGGGAGGAGGCTGCTGCTTCACGCCCCGCTGCCCTGCAGCCCGAGGAGCTCACCAACGCCCTGGAAATTAGCAACATCGTCTTCACCAGCCTCTTTGCCCTGGAGATGCTTCTGAAGCTGCTCGTGTGTGGTCCCTTCGGCTACATCAAGAATCCCTACAACATCTTCGATGGTGTCATCGTGGTCATCAGGTATGGTCGCCCCCATGGCTCTTGAGGGAGAAGGGGCCATGCGGCCCAATATGAATGATACAGGAGCCAGGGGTCCGGCGAGCCTCTACTCCCTGAAGTGAGGCCTTCTCTGTAGCCCCAGAACTGTCCCTTTGCTCAGCCCCACCTGGCGCTTGTGGACCTGGCTAGGCCCCTCTCCGGTGGCCTCCTCTCTTCGCCTCTGCCTCTTGTCTTCAACTCTACCCGGTGGGTGAGGATTGGGGAGTTGGCTTTGGAGAGGAGCTGGAGGAAAGGGGAGGCCCCGCCAGCTGTCCCCGCTTGCAAAGTGCTTGTAAAACAACACAGATGCCGGCAACTTGCTTTGGGGTTTCCAAGACCTTGAGAAAGTATTCCAGCCCCCCAGGCCTGGGGCCAGGAGAAATGCTTTATTGCTTTTTGGAACTGGTTTTAGATTTCATTAGAAGAGAGCAAAGCAAATATTCCATAGCTCAATGCAGTGGCACTGGCTGGATTTAGGGAGAGGGCTGCCTGCTCCCGGGGGCTGATCTCTGTCCCCACCCAGTAGTTGGTGTCTGGGCTGTCCCCTGGACCCTCCACCACCTTTGGGGACCCCGGGGCCCAGCACCATTCATTCCTTGTCTTTGCTGGGCCTGCTGGGCCTAGTCCTCTGAAGGGGAGGGCAGGGGCTCAGGCTGCCTGCCTCCCGCGCAGCGTGTGGGAGATCGTGGGCCAGCAGGGGGGCGGCCTGTCGGTGCTGCGGACCTTCCGCCTGATGCGGGTGCTGAAGCTGGTGCGCTTCCTGCCGGCGCTGCAGCGGCAGCTCGTGGTGCTCATGAGGACCATGGACAACGTGGCCACCTTCTGCATGCTGCTCATGCTCTTCATCTTCATCTTCAGGTGGGCGGGGAGCGGCCCCTGGGGGCTGGCCAGGGAGGGGCAGGTGAGCCTGGGCCTGACCCTGTGCCCGGCCCCCTGTGCCTTCAGCATCCTGGGTATGCATCTGTTTGGCTGCAAGTTTGCCTCTGAGCGGGACGGGGACACACTGCCAGACCGGAAGAATTTTGACTCCCTGCTCTGGGCCATCGTCACCGTCTTTCAGGTTCAAGGATCTCGGGGCAGAGGGTGAGCAGGACCCTCTGGCTGCACTGTGGAGGCCCTGACTTGCATCTCCCACCCTCAGATCCTGACCCAGGAGGACTGGAACAAAGTGCTGTACAACGGCATGGCTTCTACATCATCCTGGGCCGCCCTTTACTTCATCGCCCTCATGACCTTTGGCAACTACGTGCTCTTTAATCTGCTTGTGGCCATTCTGGTGGAGGGCTTCCAGGCAGAGGTAACCCCCAGCAGCCCAACCTCAGGGAGGGGTGGGGCGCCTCCTCCCTCCCCCACCCTGTGGGAGTCTGGGAGGCTCCCCAGGGAGCACTGCCTGGTCTGAGTCCCTGCCGTGTGGCTGATGGGCTGGCTGGGGGGAAGGGTCCCTGGGTTATAGATTAGCAGGCAGTAGGCTTCTCTCTTCAGCAGCTAGACCCCTCCCAAACAGCCCAGGTGGCAGGCCCACCAGGCAGTGGGACCCCACGCACCGGAGTCCCATGGGATGTCGGTGCACCCTCTGGGCTGCAAGTCTGGGAGGCTTGTGTGTAAGTCACCTGAGTGTGGGCTCAGCTGATGAGGACACTACGAGGGGACAGGCCTGGCTGCCCAGCCTGAGCAACGAGCCCAATTAGCTGTGGCCGTGGCAGAGACAGGCGTCCTATTTCCAGCCCTGGCTCCATTCCCTCCGTCACAGGCCACGTCATCAGTTCATACTGATGCACGCTGGTCCCGCCCTGGCCTTGCCAGGGCGCAGCCTCCTCTTCCTCTCCCCCAGCTCAGCATTCCTCCCCACCCGAGCCCCCAGACCCACACGTCAGACAGGACGGGCTGACCCAACCTAGAAATGCTCCAGGTCCGACTTGGAGAAGCTCTTGGTCCAGTTCTCTCTGGGTGACCCGGATGGAAACTCCCGCTGCGGCCTGGTCTATAAATACCTGGCACATGGTGGAAAAAAACCAGAAATCTATTTTCCAGCTCCTTCTCGGCCTTACGAGGGAGGGCCCTCCCTGTGGGCCAGGCTGGTCTGGTGGGGTGCGGCCCCACAGCAGCCCGTCTCCCCACTTCTTCCCCTGTTAATCCTCCAGTTATCCAATCTTGCCTTTCTTCCCCACCGCCCACCAGGCAGCTGGGGTTGGGAGGACTGCTGCCGTAGCTGGGCCTCTTTCAGGGCCGGAGGGAGGGCTGTTGAGCTCTCCCCAGAATGGGACAGGTCCTTGGGGTTTCCCTGTAGCTGCAGAGTTGAGAGCTGTCACGGGGCTCCCTCCGGAGCTGGTGTCTCCATGGCCTTCTGTTGGGCTATTGCTAGTGCCTGGCAGGAAGAGGAACTGGGTGGGGACCAGGCCCTTTGTCACCCTCCAAACAGTAGCTCCTAATACTTAAGCTCCCCTCCAAAAAAAATTCCCAGTGGGCCTCTATAAGGGGCTTGGAAGAAACCACCTTGAGCCCATTTCCATGCCTTGCTGTCACCCAGGCGCCCTGGCAGCATGGGGGGGGGGGGAGAAGGGTTCCTGGCACAGATGGTCCCCTCACCAGCACTTGGCCTTTCAAAAACACCTTGTTACATTGAGTGCAGCTGGTTGCTAGGCAGCGACGACATCTGAGTGTGGGAATGGAGCTGTCTGGTCCGTCTGGGTCTGGTCCGGTCACCCAGACCCTGCTGGGAGCCTGCAAGCTAGCCGCCTCCTGGTGTGGAGGGTGGAGCAGGGCTAGGGCCACACCTCTTCCACCTTGGGAGTGGAGGTGCCCTTGTGAGTGTCTGTCAGGACCTGGTACCTTGGGCTGAGGTGTTCACTGTGGTAGAACAGAGATGTCTTTGGAGATGTAGCTGTCCCTGGGGGCAGGCGGCCGCTGTGGCCCTGAGATCCATGTCAATGGCTAGACCCGCTGCTCTGTTGTCCTGCTGGCGGCATGCGTGGGTCAGGGTTATTCGGTTCCCAGGACCCGGACACATCTAGAGCCGCCTGCCTCTCCTCTGTGGGGTTCCAGGAGGCCCTGTGATCTGGCAGGGGAGCCTGGCTTTGCTGCCGTGATGGCCTGGAATTCTGTTCTGTTTTCACCAATGAGACAACCCACCTTGGCGGAGGGCTGGTTGTTCCTATCTTGGTGGGCTCTGTCAGCAGGAGACCTCAAGGGTAGCCCCCTGCTAGCCCTGCCACCATGCCAAGAGGGGCAGGGGGTGCCCCCTGGAGACAGATCCTGCCTGGCTGTTGGTGTCTCGACTTGCAGGGGGCATTGTCCTGGATCCCTGTATATTCATCATCCACACGCCTAATTACATGAGCAAGTGGTGGGCTCTGTGTGCAGCCATTAATTGACACCCAGCAACATCATAGCTGTTGTCGGGGTCACGCGTCACATCCCATCCCACATGGGGCGGCTGGATCTGTTCTGACTAAGGTGCTTGGGCCAAGAGAGCGAGAGCTGAAGAGGCCTGTTTCCGCTCCTGCTGAGGCCTCATCTTGGCTTCCGTCTGCTCCCCCCCTGCCCCTCCTCCCTGCTGTCTGCTCGCTCCCTGCCTCAGAGCCAGGGAGAAGGCTGCTATATTCTGAGCTGAGGGTGCAGGTTCAAGGCCCACCTGTGATTCGGGCAGCTTTGTCCACTTCTCCGGGCCTCAGGTGCCCCCTCGCCCTCCTCCTGAGATGGCCGCAGTGGCTCCTCCTCCTGCGCATGCGGTGTGGGTGTGACCGCAGCTCTTGCAGGCTGCCCGCACACCTTCCATGCATGGTAGCTGTTGTTATTAGGAGCGGGGCGGGGGTGGGGGTGGGGTGGGGCACTGAGCCTTCCTTGCCTCCGCCCTACTTCAGGTGCCTTCTGACCTGGGGGCCTGGAGTTGAATTCTAGGAGGCCATCCCGTCCCACGCCCTGCCCGGCCATGTCTCATTCCTCTGCTGTGGGGTGTGCACCCCACTTCTCTCTTTGCTCTTTGGGCACGGCCGATGTTTGGAGGCCTGAGCGCTCGTGACCAGCAGCCCTCCCCGCCTCCCCCTCTCCCTGTAGGAAATCAGCAAACGGGAAGATGCGAGTGGACAGTTAAGCTGTATTCAGCTGCCTGTCGACTCCCAGGGGGTAGGTACGCGCTCCCGAGCCGCATGCCCCCGCGCCCCGCGTCCCCCACTCCGCCTCCTTGTCTCTGTGCTGCCGTCCACTCTCGGCTGCTGTGCACCCTGTGATAGCCGTGGTGGCCATTGGTGTCGTGAGGCTTGCTTCGATTTTAAGTCCCTTCCCCCGTGAGGACATGGAAGGGAGGAGCCCCCTGGCCTCAGGCCCCACCAACCCTCCCCAGGCCTGTTCCCATCCCTGCCAGGCCGGAGAAGGAAGGGACTTAGAATCCTCTGTGTGCATATGCGGGGCACTCTGTGTGCGCGTGACCCCCTACGCTGGGGTCCTGGAGAACCCTAGATGCCTGGCCTCAGTGGGCTCAAGACCCATGGCTGCGGAACACCCTCCGACACACTCTCCTTTTCACCCCTCCTGCAGATCCCCAGTGGAGACCCCACAAACTGTCTCAGCTCAGGACAAGTCCATGGGAATCAAGGGTGCCAGAATTCTAATCCAGCCTTGAGTCTCTGGGTCCTTCAGGCATCTTCTTCCACTCCCCCGCTCCAATCTTCTCTGCACTGGGACTGGAATTTGGGGCGAAGCCAGGATCCCCATAGGACCCCATGGTGCCACGCATCCTAAGCAGCCCCCTGGAGAGCCCACTTGATAATTAAAGGCCTCGTTAGGGATGTAAACTGAGTTAATAAAAACGATCCCCTGAGATGCCAATTACCCAATATTTATGTCCTTATCAAAAGTAGCAATCAAGTGTTTTTTAATAACTTCTTAAAGAGAAGTGTGTAATTACTGGGGAACCTACTGACCTGCTAAGAAGGAAGAAAAGAGTATCCCAGAGACAGTGAAAGAAGTCAAAACGGGGCCAGGGATGGTGGGGGCAGAAGTGGAGGGTCTCACGTGGCCTCCGTGGGCTGAGCTGGGATGACTGAGGTCTTTCTGTTTTCTTCTGGGGTCCCTGGATCTGAGGCTTGGGCCAGGGGTGAGAGGGAGGGAAGGCACGGGTCTCTTGTGGATTACTGGAATTGAGGTTTTCACGAAATTTTCACCCAGGTCCCAGGCCCTCCGGCCTGTACCACCTGACTACCCAGCCACCCCTTCTTCTCACAACCAGCCACCATGGCAGTGCAGCCAGGCTGGCTGCGTGGTGGCGTTGGGTGAGGTGCAGCCTGTTCTGAAGTGTGGTATCGTGGCCCTGAGCCTGGGTGGTGTCGCCCGCACTGGTGCATGCCTCGTGCCGTGGTTGCTGGTCCCGTGGCCTCTATGTGGGGTGTGTGTGTGTGTGCGTGTGTATGTGTGAGACGAGGGAGTTCTCGGTCCATCTCAGCAACCCTGGACCAGCCAGGACACTGATGGCCTGCTGCTCCCCAACCCTAGGGAGATGCCACCAAGTCCGAGTCTGAACCCGATTTCTTCTCACCCAGCGTGGATGGCAATGGGGACAGGAAGAAGCCGTTGGCCTGTGAGTACCTGTTGGGGGGGCACAGGCCCTGACCCTGCGTCAGCCCCAAGTGGACTCAGGCCCTTCTTCTGCCCTTCCATGCAGTGGTGTCCCTGGGACAGCACCCGGAGCTACGGAAGGGCCTGCTGCCACCTCTCATCATCCACACAGCTGCCACGCCCATGTCACTGCCCAAGAGCTCCAGCACCGGCCTTGGGGAGGCGCTGGCCTCCGGGTCCTGCCGTACCAGCAGCAGCGGGTCTGCAGAGCCTGGGGCCACCCACGACATGAAGTCGCCGGTAGGGGGTGCTTGTGGGAGCCCATGGTGGCAGATACTGGGATGACAAGAGGGAAAAGGATGGACGGTCCATGGAGACAGCCCTGGGCCATGGATCAGATAGGGCCTGCTGGGTCTGGCCAAGCCCTAAGTCCCGGTCTTGAAGGAGAAAGAGCAGGGCTCTGCCCTGTCTCTGCTGTCCTTTCCCTAGGTGGCAGCGGGCAAGGTGCAAGCTCTCAACCTCTCAGAGCCTCTTCTGTGAAATGGGTCCAGGGTGCTCTTCCTTCCTTATGCCTGAAAAATCAGTCTTCATCTAGTTCCCAGTTGGTTCTGTGGCAGACGTTGCTTAACCCTTACTGTACCAAAAGGCAGCCTCTGTCATCACCCCCGTTTTACAGACAGCTAAGGCCAGGGTCAGAGCTGACCTGTTAGTCTAAGGAGGCTGGTACCACCACCCACATGTTCACGTTATTTATTTATTTATTTATTTATTCTTATGTACTTGGTACAGGGTCTCACTACACAGCTCAGACTCATAGGGAGCCTCCTTTTTTTTAGCCTCTCGAGTGTAGGGATTACAGGTGTGCACCACCATGCTTGGTCTCAGCGGCTGGCTTAGTGTGCCCAGGGGTACAGCTGGCATAACCTGTGGTGCTAGGGATCAAAACCTGGTTCCTGCACTAAGCAGGAGCTTAGTCCACTGAGCTGTCTCGCCTGCCCATGCTCATGTTTTATGCATTTACTTTTAAGATTTTATTTTTAATAGACAAATAATTCCATCTATTGGATAAAATGTGATGCTTTGCATGGTTAAAGCAAGCTAGTTAATATATGCATCACCTCATCATTTTCTTAAGAGTCATGCTGGCAACAGATCTCAAAAATGTGAAGGAACTTTTATTTATTTATTTACTTACTTACTTACTTATTTATTTAGACTGGCTCAGGCTGCCTTCAGGGTGGGGCCGGAGACTGAACTGCCATCCCCTATGCCTGATGGGATTGCCAGCACAAGCACTTAAACCACTGAGCTAACCTGAGGGCCCCCCCGCCCCCGTCTCAAAAATGTGTTCCTCCTGTCTCGATGAAACTTTGTACCCTTTGACCAGCATCTTCCCATTCTCATTCTTACAGCCTCTACAAATCACCCTTGCATTTTCTGTTTTAGATTCCATGTAGAGGTGAGACCCTGCAGTATCTATCTCTGCACGGCTTATTTCCCTTAGCTTCATACTCCCTCAGGTCTGTCCAACTTAATGCAGATAACAGGATCTCCTTGTAAAAGTTGGAACAGTCTTCTAAGATTAGCACCTGGGCGCACATGCCACACCCCATACCGTGTGCTGTGAATAGCACTGCGGCGAACATGGATGTTCTTTTTATATATACCCAGTTATGGGATTGCTGTATCGTAGCACCGTTCTATTTTTGGTTTTCTGAGGAACCCCATACTGTTTTCCATAGAGGCCGCGCTAATTTACACAGTGCCAGCAGCGTATAGGGTTCCCTTTTCTCTGCATCCTTTTTGATGACAGCCATTCTGACAGGTGGGAAGTGACATTTTATTGTGGCTTTAATTTGTATTTTCCCAATGATCAGTGATGTTGAACATTTCTGTTACATATACCTGTTGGCGGTTTCTATGTCTTTTGAGCAGTATCTATCCAGATCCTTTTCATCCCAAACATTTTTTTAAAAATTGGATTGTTTTCTTGGTGTTGAGTTGGGTTTCTTCCTGCTGCTATTTTATGCTGCCTCTTAGCAGTGATAGTTCTCTCACCGACTAAATGAAGAACAAGTGCTATTGTATGTGTACGTCATGCGCCAGGAACAGAGGCACAGAGAGGCGCAGTGACTTCTGGGTCAGAGCCAAGTGGGAGTGAGCCAGGATCTGAACCCAGGCCAGAGTCCAGTTCTGCTCACACCCAGTGTCACACCAGGGACGCCACAGGACCGGGTTGTGCGTGAGGGGTGCAGGGCCCTGTGCCCTTGCTGAGGCTGCTCCTGCTCTGCTCACCCCGCAGCCCAGCACCCGCAGCTCCCCGCATAGCCCTTGGAGCGCCGCCGCCAGCAGCTGGACCAGCAGGCGCTCCAGCCGCAACAGCCTGGGCCGAGCCCCCAGCCTGAAGAGAAGGAGCCCGAGTGGGGAGCGGAGGTCTCTGCTGTCGGGGGAGGGCCGGGAAAGCCAGGATGAAGATGAGAGCTCAGAAGAGGAGCGGGCCAGCCCGGCGGGCAGTGACCGCCGGCCGAGGGGCTCGCTGGAGCCGGAGGCCAAGAGCTCCTTCGACCTGCCAGACACGCTGCAGGTGCCCAGGCTGCACCGCACGGCCAGCACCCGGAGCTCTGCCTCTGAGCACCAGGACTGCAACGGCAAATCGGCTTCCGGACACCTGGCCCGTGCCCTGCAGCCTGACGACCCCCCGCTGGACGGCGACGATGGCGATGATGAGGGCAACCTGGTGAGGCCCATATGGGCACGGTGACCTCAGGCCTGACCTTGAGAAAGGACAGCTGTGGCCAGCCGGCAGGGTACATGGGAGCTATGGTTCTGAGTCCAGGGGATCACAACGGGCCCCGGTCCTCGTGCAAGCAGCAGCCCCCTGCCACCCTGCTGAGCCCAGATTCTTGTCATGCCTGGGACTGCAGCACTGCCATCCTTGGTAGATATGAATGGTTTCAGGCAGCTGTATATGAATCTTTCATGGCTGTCCCTGTGACTCAGAAAGACCCATCACTCATCTCTCTAAACTGATGTCCCCTTGCCGTCCCTCTTCCTCTTCTGGACCTTGTCACAAGCCTTGACTTCCAGCCTGTCCTCACCCATGCTCCCTCCCCAGCCCCTCCCCCACCACACCCTACTCTGCGCTGGGGATGGGCACGGGGACCCAGGATGCAGGGTAGGTGCATGAGCAGAGGGACTGGTGTGTGCACAGCCGGGGGAGGGGGGAGTGCAGTGCTTGGTAATTAATGCCGCTCCCAAGCTGGGTGGGAGGGCCATCAGGGACTGGGCAGCCGCAGGGCAGAAAGAGAAAACCATGAGAGGGCAGGGGCCAGGGGAGGAAGGCTCTGTGCAGCTCACAGCAGGCGGGCTTGGGGCGGAGTGCGCGCCAGGCTGGAGGCACAAGGTCTGGTCCCACTCAGGCCTACCGTTCCTTCCGCAGAGCAAAGGGGAACGGATCCGGGGCTGGATCCGGGCCCGGCTGCCTGCCTGCTGCCGAGAGCGAGACACCTGGTCAGGCTACATCTTCCCCCCGCAGTCCAGGTAGTGGGAGAGGGGCCCTGGCCTGCGCCCTGCGGTGCTACCCAGGCCTGCCGGCCTTGGGAGCCGTGAGCTGGGGCCTGGGGCTAGGCAGACGCAGTGACGCCGCCCTCCGTCTGGGGCAGGTTCCGCCTCCTGTGTCTCCGGATCATCACCCACAAGATGTTTGACCACGTGGTCCTTGTCATCATCTTCCTGAACTGCATCACCATTGCCATGGAACGCCCCAAAATTGATCCCCACAGCGCTGTGAGTCCCCGGGACTGTAAGCACGGCTGTCGCATCCTGTTCCCTGCCAGGCCGCCCCTCCAGCTTAGCACTCAGTTAGGGGGGCGAGGAGAGGAGACCCCCGCAGCCCCCTGCCTCAGGACTCTTGGACTCTAGCCCTTCCTCTTGGCTCTCCAGGATGCCTTCTGTGTCTTTTGCTGCCAGTTTCCCCTGTGTTGATACACTAGTCTTGCTAGGTGACCTGAGTGCCCAGGCTACGTATAGATGGCTTGTGCTCCCGAGCCAGAGCTTGTGGGGCATGTCTGTGTGTGAATCCTGTAGTGTTGGGGCCATCCAGCCTAAGAAGGACCCTGCCCATGGCCAAGGCCAGGGGAGCCACTGGGGAGAAGCCTGCCTAGGCTGCCGGTGGGTGGTGCACCACAGGAGGGACAGCTGCTCCTTGCTCCTTGGGGTCCTGCCAGGTCACAAATAAGTAGGTTTTTGGGGTCCATGGAGGGGCAGATTGGTCACTTCTTTTTTTTTGGTTGCGGGACCAGGGTTCAAACTCATGACCTTGCACTTGCCAAGCAGGCACTTGTGCCACGGACCTATCACCCCAGCCCTAGATTGGTCACTTCTACTTGGCTTTGAACTCAGTCTTTCCCAGAAGGGTGGGAGACCAGGGACCTGAGTGCTAGCCACTGTGCCCAGGCACCTCACCGCTTCAGGAAGGGGCTAGCCATTCCGGGACCTGTCCATTCCCAGCCCTATCTCTGCCCCTCCCATTGGCAGTAGTTTGGGCCCTCGAAGGCTTGGTGGAGCAGCCTTGCTTCCCTCCCATGGCATTTTGCAGCACTGGCTCGGAGGTGGCCCCTCACCCCTCCTTGCCACCTCCCACAACACTGTTGGGATTTCAGAGCCGTTGTGGCTTCCGCTTTGCTTTAGGGTGGGCTCCAGCCAGGCCAGGGTGGGGTTGCAGGGAGCCCCAGGAATGAATGGAGGGGCCGGCCTAGGCCTTGGTGGATGACCGTGGGCCAGCACCGGGGAGCCCCTGCCTGAGCTGGCCACCCCTCAGCGGCCCCTGGGCCCCGGGCCAGGTCTGTCACCGTGCCTACCTTCCCACTCAGTGCCTCTGGCTCCAGTGCTGTCACACGCCTGCTCTGCTCCTGCCCTTGCTCTGCCACTCACTCTCGCACTCCAGCCAGCTGCCAGTCACCTCCAGCCACCTCCAGCGCCCCTCTTGGCCACCAGGGATGGCCTCAGCTCACAGGCACTAGGCCATCCATGCCTGGCATAAGGATGGTGCTGGAGGAGGCGCCGACATCTGTACCCAGGCCCCCAGCGTGCCTGCCACGCTCCATTTCTGGGGCACACAGCAGGAAAGCGGGAGAGGAGGTAGCGTCATGACAGGCGGGGGTCAGGGAGCACATTTAATCCTGCTCTAGTTTCAAGAAGGAATCAGGGAATGGGGCCTGGGATTTGGGGCTTGGGTAACAGCACTGCGGCTAGGGAGGTCGTGGTCTGGGACAGGGGCAGGACTATCCCCAGAGCTGTAAGTGGGCCTTGCACAGCCCTCCTGTCTGTGATGGACACAGAGCCGGAGTCCGTGGGGACTGTGTTGTCCCACAGGGTGCAGGTCAGCTCTGTGTCAAACGCTTGAAGCAGATTTTGGTCTCTGTATGCAAACCTGGCCCGCTGCAAGGGGTCCTGGCGGGCAGCACCGGCCTCTCTCTCTCCTGCAGGAACGCATCTTCCTGACCCTCTCCAATTACATCTTCACCGCTGTCTTTCTGGCTGAAATGACAGTGAAGGTGACGTCCGGCTATCGGCGCTGGTTTGGGCCCCCTGCTTCCTGGTGGGCGTGGAGATGGTAGAACTTAGGAAGGGTGGGAGGGCCGGGGCCCCTGCCGTGGAGGGAGGGTCGGGATTGCACGGAGGGTGGCCGGTGACAACGTGGCTGTGGTCCCCAGGTGGTGGCACTGGGCTGGTGCTTCGGGGAGCAGGCGTACCTGCGCAGCAGCTGGAATGTACTAGATGGGCTGCTGGTGCTCATCTCTGTCATCGACATCCTGGTGTCCATGGTCTCAGACAGCGGCACCAAGATCCTGGGCATGTTGAGGGTACTGCGGCTGCTGCGGACCCTGCGCCCACTCAGGTGACCCCCTACCTCGGGGACACCTCCCACCACTGGTCCTCCTATGTCCCTCCACTGAATTCACGGTCGTGGTGTTTTCTTTCTGAGGCATCTTGATCCTCCTTTTCTCCTAAGAGAGACCTGTTTCTCAGGGCCACCTGTGTGATGGGACACCTCATGGCCTTAGCCCTTTTTGGGGGTACAGTAAGGGGTTGTAGGCAGGACCCAGTAGCTCCCAACTGAAGCCCTCATTCCCTGGGGGAATCCCTAGCCATGAGGGGACACAGGTGATTCCTAGGAGTTCTCCCCACTCCCAGCCTGACCAGGGAGTCCATTTGCCATCCTGGAAGTGGGAGTGTCTACAACCTCTCTGAAGGGATTGGGGCTGAGGGTCCCCACAGTAGGGGTCTCCTGAAAATTAGAATTAGACTTGGCTCTGCACAATGAGCCCGGGCTGGGGTAGGAGCAGGGCGGGGAAACGCTCTCACCCACCTCGCTGTACTCCCCAGGGTAATCAGCCGGGCCCAGGGGCTGAAGCTGGTAGTGGAGACGCTGATGTCCTCCCTGAAGCCGATCGGCAACATCGTGGTCATCTGTTGTGCCTTCTTCATCATTTTTGGCATCCTGGGGGTGCAGGTGTGTGGGGCGCCAGGGGTCCATGGAAACCTGAGGACCAACAGTCCTCCCCTCTGGGTCCTGAGGTTCAAGCTGCTGCCAGAAAGGAATTAGCAGGAGCCTTCTTCCCTGGGCTTAGGCCTCAGGCCTGTTTGCCTCAGGGAACCGAGCAGAGGGCCCCCGGGGGATGCGGCCTCAGAAAAGCTCCAGGCCCAAGGTAGCCGCAGGCCACTGTCCCTACCAGCTGGCCGCCCTCCCGGGGCAGACACATGCGCTGGCCTGCACCCGCCTCTGGGATCTCCTCCCTTCCCCACTCAAGCAGGCCAGGCTGCACGCCAGGCCTGGGGATCCAGAGCCCAGACAGCTGGGCCAGGTTAGCAGCGTGCTGGCAGGCAGCGGGGTGCAGACCCCAGACAAGGCAGGAAGTGGGGGTTGAGGGGGAAACCTGACTTCTGGCCCAGGGAGGAAATTTGGCTTCGGAGGTAAAAAAGCCAGAGCTGGCTGTAGCATTCAGCACCCGCCGCGGGGCGGGGGACTGGGGAGCCCCTCCACCCTGTCTTCGTCTTTCAGTGTCCCTGTTCCAGATGCAGGTCAGACAGATGACTGTTGGGGTGGAGTGGGAACTCCCCATGGCTACCGCCCCGCCCCCTCCCTTCTGCCTGTGGTCCCTAGGATGTCCACTGTGCCCTGGGGAAGGGCTGTCCCTGGGCTTCCTAGAAATTCTCCAACCCCAGGGACCAAGCTACATTTTCCAGGCTATGTGGAGCTTGTCTGCTGAGCCCTCCACCCTATACAAGCCCAGAAAGGAGTCCTCCCAGCCTGGTGGGAGAGCAAGCTATTGTTGGGTCCAGTCCTGGGGCTCTTCTGATGGCTTTAGGTCTGTCCCAAGCTGCTTGCTCCGGCCCTTGATCCTCCTTTCCCTCGTCACTTCCCACCCACCCAACCAGCTGTCCTGTCCGGGTCTACACAGGAATGAGGGTGAACTTTCTGGAAAGACTTGGGTTCCTGCATCTTTCCGGCCACCTGCCAGGACCCTGTACAAGGGCCCAGACCTGAGGACCCCATTCCAGGATGTGCCCAAACCCTGTAGGCTCAGGGCTGGAGAGTCCTGCTGTCCTGGGTCACAGCTCATTTCTCTCTGCCCCTGGCATACATGTGCTTCCAGCTCTTCAAAGGGAAGTTCTTCGTGTGCCAGGGCGAGGACACCAGGAACATCACCAACAAGTCAGACTGCGCCGAGGCCAGCTACCGGTGGGTGCGGCACAAGTACAACTTCGACAACCTTGGCCAGGTGAGCCTCGGGCTTAGCGGGGGTGGGGGTGGGGGGTGGGGCAGGAGTCCGGCAGGGGCACAAGGCCATCGTGCTGAGGGAGATAGACCCTGCTGGGTGCAGAGATGGGCGACCCCAGACATCAGCCCCTGGATGTCTAATCACCAGGCTCAGCCGACCCTGCAGGTCCAGGCAGGCAGCCCACAGGGCCCTCAGCTCCCCTGAAGATGGAGTCATGTGGACCCACAGAGCGTGGAGACTCACCTAGGGCCACCATGCGACATGGCAGAGCAGCAAGCACACATCACATTGGGTACAGGCAGCCTGACTAGGAATCCTTTGTCAGTCAGAGGAACACCATTTGTCAGCCCAGTGGCTTCAGGTAGCTGTCCTGCCAGGGCCTTGGTTTTATCAGCCGGTGAATGGGGGGGTCATGATATCTCTGCAGCCTCAGGGTAGGGGTCGAAAGCAAGGATGTGGGTTTGCTTGTGTGGTCGGCTACATTTTTGCCAGATAGTTCCTTTACACGGTGCATCTGTACACACAGAAACATGAAGGGGCTCACTTAGGTTTTTTTGGTTTTTGCTTTTTTGTTTTTGGCAGGACCGGGGTTGAAAGTCACAACCTTGCACTTTCTAGGCAGGCACTTGTGCCACAGAGCTATCTCCCCCTATGGGGCTCACTCAGTTTGACTGGATTTGGTGTCTGAATTCCCAGAGCTCTGGGGTCCCTTTACCTATCTGGCTGGTCATCTCTCATGGCTTTGGGCCAGCCCTGGAGCCCTGAGTCACAGAGTGCTCCTGGGGGTAGGGGTGGGACCCTGGCCTGACCTCCCAAGGACTGCTGCTACCGGGAGACAACGTGGTGGCAAACGGTGGGGGGCCCAGCCATACATTCTAGACGTCAAGTGGCCTCTCTCCCTCTCCTCCTGCCCCCCACCCCACAGGCCCTGATGTCCCTGTTTGTGCTGGCTTCCAAGGACGGCTGGGTGGATATCATGTACGATGGTCTGGATGCTGTGGGCGTGGACCAGCAGGTGAGGCTGAGGTGGGCAGGAGCTGATGCCAAGCGTGGTATTGCAAAACCCTGGCCATCTGGGCACTCAGGTGGTGAAGGACGCAGGGTCGCTGCGAGTTCAAGAGCAGCCTAAGCTACAAAGTGAGCTCAAGGCCCATCCCCAAACAACACTGAGCAGCAAGGGGACAGAGAAGGTCCCCCAGCTGGGCTGTCGCTGGTAACCTGTGAGCCAGGTCTGGCTCTGTTATTGGCCCCATACATACTTAAATGTTTTAGAATTAGTAATGCGCATTTAAAAGTCGGTGGACTTGGGGGTCCTTAGCAGACTAAAGCACTTGTTTTGGCAAGCGCAGAGACCACGCTTTGATCCCTGGCACCACATGCTGCGTGGGCCACGCCCCCAGGGCAGGCTGTGTTGGCCTCAAAAAAAAAAAAAAAGAAAAGAAAAACAATTGGTGAACTTGATACAGAACTCTAGCTACTCAGGGAAAGTCTCAGGGTAGCTCTAGGGAGGAGCAAGCACCACAGCCCCGGGATGGGTGGAGAACATCTCCCTTCGACCTCCCCAGCCCACCCAACTGCCTAACGACGGCGCTAAGGCGGCGCCACAGGCCGCCCTCCGGCTGACGCTCCCGCCCCCGCCTGTCCTTCCTGCTCCCACCAGCCCATCATGAACCACAATCCCTGGATGCTGCTCTACTTCATCTCCTTCCTGCTCATCGTGGCCTTCTTCGTCCTGAACATGTTTGTGGGCGTGGTCGTGGAGAACTTCCACAAGTGCCGGCAGCACCAGGAGGAGGAGGAGGCGCGGCGGCGGGAGGAAAAGCGGCTTCGGCGGCTGGAGAAAAAGAGAAGGAGTAAGGAGAAGCAGATGGCCGGTCGGTAGTCTTTCCACACCTCTCTGGGTCGTGCCTGACCTTGGCCTTGTCACGGCAGGGGGCTGGGGGCCGGGGCCGGGGCTGGGGCTGGGGGGGGACAAGCTGCTCCCACCCCTTTCCTCATCCTCCTGCCGCCAGCAGCATGTCCACCTTCAGAGCCTGCATGGAGCAGACCGGGTCAGCCCCCGGGGCTGGGGCACTGTTCCCCGCCTCCCCCGCGGGCTCCCCCGTCTCAGCTTCATGCTCCCCAGGTGGGAGCTGGCGCATGGCCTCTCAGTGCGACTCTCAGAGAGCCTCAGGGTTTGGGAACCTGATGCCACATTGCCCCATACTGGTGAGCAGTGACCTAGTACGGCACTGGTGCCAGCCCACCCCACCCCACCGGAGGTTGCCTAGCAAGCCTCTTGCTCCTCTGCCGCCTGCTTGGTTCGGTAGCTGCTGAGCAAGACCTCAGCAGGACCCACAAAGGGACAGCGACTCAGCCCTCTCTCTCCTTAAATCCAATGAAACTTTCCAGATTGTCCTGTCTTTTGTCAAACTAAAATAACAGAAAGAAAATGTCTCCTCGATCACAATAACCCTCATGCCCGCCTCTGTGCTCCCAGCATCCGCTGCAAGGGGTGGGTGAGCCTCATGTCCTCCCTTCAGGGGCCCCAGCGCTGCAGAGCTGCTGGGTGGCAGGAAAGACGCCCCAGGCCACAGGGTGTGCCAGAACGGCAGCAGGAGCCGATTAGTGGTGCTGCGGCAGGTGCGCGAGCACCTGGCTCCAAGCCGGCAGTGGGGCTCCTGTGTGTCTGTTATCCCGTCTCCGAGCCTCTCTCTCCGCCACAGCCCACGTCCCTCCACGTGTCTGTGTGGGTTCCCAGCCTCTGTGTCTATCCCTGTCTGCTCTGTGGGTTTCCCTTCCTCTCCACCCTCTCACGAGCCGTCTTCCCTCCGCTGCTAAGAAGCCTGCAGGGCTCTTCGTTTTCCCGGTGGCATGCGGAAAAGTGAGTACTGCCAGGCGGGTCAGGGCTGTGGGGAGCCCCTGGCCCCAGCCCATGACAGGCACTTGGAGGAGAAGGGACAACGTGGGCGTCACATGCCCGGTGGGGAAGGGTCAGTGCTGTCTTTGAGGGAACGGAGCTGCTTGGGGGTGCTGGGAACGCTAGGGCAGCCCCGGACAGCACAGTTCTCTGTGCTTGTATCCCTATCCGCCCCCACGACTCCTGTCTAGCTCTATGCTGGGGATCCTGTCCCCGCTTCTCCCCAGAGTCCCAAACCAAGCAAGGGCACTGTCCCCTGCGCCCTGCGCCACCCCTCCTCCATGCACTTTGCCTCCTTCGAAGAGGGCTGCTTCCCTCTCCTAGGGATCTACAGATGGGATTCTTTTGGCAGGAGGTACCATGGCCCCCACCCGGCCAGCTGGCTCCCCTTCTGGGGTGTGGCACTGCTCAGGTGCAGCTCAGGCTGTGGCACAGCAAGAGCAGACATCTGCTCTGGGGACAGGCTGCCCTCCCCTTGCAGGGCCTGCCCGCGCCCCATGACCCCAGTGAGCTGGCCGGATCGTTAGTCTTCCTCAAGTGCCTGTGTCGGGGCTGTAGCTGAGCCAGCTAGCCCATGCCAAGCGCACCCCATTTGTGGGCACAGTGAGGGTCAGAGCCGAGGGGGAGCCAGCTGTGAGGGGCCCTGCCCAGCACGCCTGGGCTGGCCAATGACCAATGTCATGTTTCATTCTTTTAGATGTAATGCTGGACGATGTAATTGCTTTTGGCGGCACAGCCAGCGCTGCGTCAGGTACTGCGTCTGGGGAGCGGGCTCATGTATGGGGGGAAAGTGCTCCTGGCCCCCTCCATGGCTCCTTGGTTTTGTCCCCTGGGTCCAAGGCTAAGGGTCTCTGGGGCCCCCAAGAGCGTAGGCGCTGAAGCCCTGCGGTCTCTGTCTTCGTTTCAGGCCTGTGCCAAGTGGGGATCCTCTGTTAGGAGGCTCCTAGTGGAGCCCCTGGCTTGCTGCTGCCTCCTCCCTGCACCCCCATACTGCTTGATTGTTAGAGCTGCAAATCTGTCTCCTCTTGTCTGAAGGGGAGACTTTGATCTGAAGGAGCAGGCCTAGAGGAGCAGAGGAAAGGATTTGTTTTAAAAATGTAATGATGCATAATTGAACAGGCTCATTAATAGTCAAGTAATCATGGTGGCTGCGTCATTTCTACAAACAGCAGGAATTGGGACCTGGAGGCCTGTGTTGACTATGAGCTTCTTCCAAAAAACCCAAATGTTTGGGAGCAAATCCAGTCCTTATCTCCAGGAGCTATGTCTCTGGGAAGGCCTCCCGGTACCTCCTGCCTTCCCCTGGTGCCTTGGTCCCCTTGTCCCCCCTAGCAGTCCCCAGGTTCATCCTTGGGATCCCCCTTACCTCCTCCTCCTATAGAACCCCCCCCATTTGAAAGACTGTCTCTGAAATTAACGGCACTTGGATGACTTTGTTTCACCGATATTACTAATCAAAGGCACCTCTAATTGCTAATCAGAGCTTCTGAGCTGCAGAAGATTACACATTGAAAGACTGGGTGGAAAAGGGCCATTATGCCATTAAATTAGCCTGTGGGGCCTTAACACCGGCACACATTTGACTCTTCCAAGCTTTTAGAAATGCCGCACAGAACCGAGGGACCCTCTCTGGCTACCTCCTGAGGCCGCCAAGGGCCTGGGCTGGGAGACAACCATTTGCCGTCCTGCTCTCTGCGCTTCCCATCGCCCTACTTGGCCAGGTGCCACCCTGGGGCTGCGGGGCTGCCCGATCTGGGGCCCAGGGTGTCTGTGCAAGGGGAACCTGTGGGCCTTTACATGGTCGTCATTGCTGATGGCCTTGGCAGAACCACGCCTCCTGTCCCAGGGTGCTAAGTATTTGACACTGGCAGATCGTTTCTCTAGGGGCTCAGAGTCTCTGGCTGGTTTGTGTCTGGTTTGTGGGGCTCACACGTGTCTGTGTCAGGCTGTTCTGTGAATCCCTGAGGTGTCAGGGGGAAGGGGTGGGGTGGGGGAGTGGACGGGAACACGTGGCCTTCATGCTTTCCCTTATGGGTCACTGGGGCTGCGGCGGGCTGAAGTGTGTCTGTGCACACCCGTAAACACCACCCTAGCCTCGGGTTCACCTGCTGAGGTCCCCACCAAACAAGTCATCCCCAGGAGCTATCACCCCCAGGATATATGACACACTAACCCCACCATCAGTACTGCTTATTTTCACCTACACACACATGCCAGGGCCTTCTACCCTGCTCCTGTTGGCACTGGCTGTGAGGACCCAAAGATCTTGAACAGGGGTGTAGAATATTCCCGAACTCTGGGGAAGCTTATGCATACAGATTCCTAGGGCCCTGCTCCAATACTCTGAGAGGGGTCTGGGTTCTGCATTTCCAGTCAGTTCTTGGGGTGAGGGAGAACCATGTCAACCCCCCAGACCCAGGGCTAAGTACAAGGGAACAGTCTGATTTCCAGGGGAACAGGCCTGACCAGACGCTTGGGGTTGCTGGGGAGCCAGGCCTCCTCAGTCACCTCCACTTACCCTCCGTCCTCCCCTCGGGCAGGACCCACAGCACCCAAAGGCAAGGCCTCTGCTGGGGGAGCCACGTCCGGGAGGTGACCCTGCCTTCCTCCCTCTCCCTGTCACTGCCCTTCTACAACCCTCTCCCCCCTGCTGTGTCTTGGACTCCTTTTGACCCCTACTAACTCAGTATACCTGATGGCTGTCGCTCACCGCTCCCTCCTCCCTCCTCCTTGCTAGGGGGCTGGTACCTTTGTGTTGTGTCTGACTCTGGTGTCTTCTCTTCCTAAGGCAGCTCCTGCTGGGGGAAGCAGGGAGATGGGGCCTTGACTTGCACAGGAAGCTCAAGTCCTGCTGGGTTTGCTGGGTTACAGCATAGGAGCTGCCGAGATGCAGTGCTCTAGGAGAGAGGCAGGGAGAGCGCAGCACCTGCAGGCCCGGGCTGGGGTGCAGGCACAGAGGGCCGGCCACACGGTGCTCAGGTGTCCCACCCTACCCTCCCTCCTGGCCCGGTGGAGGAGACCTGTGGCTGGATCCCAAACCACCCAGCTCTCAGAGCAAGGCCAAAAGGCAGAGCGGTGGTGGTGCAAGCTCCCGTGGGCCCGGGGCTGCCTGCACAGGGGCTGGGGTGACAAGAGAGGAGAGCCTTTCTCTTCCAGCCACCCTTCTACATTGTCTCAGCTAATAATGGGGCTAATAAGGAACCGCTTTTTCTAACCTAATTGTATTCAAACATTTTAGTTAATTCTCCATTCATATTTTAGCATAATGAGATCTGGTGCTCTCAGCATTTATGGAGATTAATGCAGAGAAAGAGTTCCGGCTGCTAAGGCGATGCAGGGCGACTAGCGCCCTCTGGTTCTCGCGGTACTGCAGGAAGGAAGAAGCCCAGCAGCCCGGCCAGCCTCTGCGATCGGGTGTGGATGACCAGTGGCCTCATGTTGTCCTGATGTGGGGGGCCCTCCAACCCCACTCCTGGGGGGTCCGGAGGGTTTCCTGAGCCTACAAAGCCCACTTGGCCGGCCCACTGTGGCCCTCTCAGGGTCCCTGTGCTCCTGGTTATCCACACCTCAAGGCCGATGCGGAGAGGGCCTGCGTAGGCCTGGAGCGGAGCAGCTGCTCCTCAACGCTTCTTCCTTTGGCCTTCGGTGGGGGCCCGCCCAAGGCTACTGCCTGCCTCAGTTTACTCCTCTGCTAAGTGGCCCTGTGCATGGGAAAGGATGGTTCTAGCTGAGCTAACCTGGGCCCAAAGCTTCCTGCCGCCCCCGAGCCAGCCAACCTCAGAGGCTGCAGCGCTCACGCGAGAGCTTCTACCCGAGAGGGGAAGGGCTGTCTGGGACCTGAGGCTGCCCTGTGCCTCCCTTTGGGGAGTCTCGGCCTTCCTTGTGGCTGCCCCGGAGACCAATCTGTGCACATACTCGGATGCCATGTGTCCCCCACTTGGCCTGGCCTGTCCTCAGCACCTGGAGGAGGGGCCCCTGTAACCTCTGGCTCCAAGTGCAGGCTCACCTCCTGGCACTGATTTTTATGACTAAGTGGTTAGCTGATTACAAGAGCAGCACTGTGCCTGTGACAGATCTCAGACAGTGCTTCCAGCCCAGCCTGTACCCTCGTGCCACCCCGACACCCAGGGGCAGGCTGGGCACAGCCTTGTTAGAAACTGGGTGAGCCTGTCGAGGACCCTCCCAGCTTGCATCTGGGACAGGGCAGAGCCTCGCACCCTCCCCACGGCCCTCCTCAGCATAAGGCTGCCAGATACCCATGCCCGTCCCCAGAGGCCCCGAGGTGGCTCAATGCAGCTGATCAAGAAGATCTCAATTTCCAATCTCCGGCTCTATCTGCAGATCCCATGCTGGGGCATCTCCTCTGCTCCCCTGAGGGGCTGAACCTAGAGAAGGGTTGACGGAGCTCCCTCTGAGCCCCGTAAGCCTGGGGTATTTCATCTTCCTGATCTGGCTTCACTGCCTGCGAAGCTCCGAGATTGTTAGGAGGAGCCAGTGATTTTGGAGGGTGCCTAGGGGAGGGGGGCTCACCTGGTGTCTAATGAAGGTGGGGAGCTCTGCATGTCCTGACCCACCGCTGTGTCCCAACTGCGGCCAGTAGAACAGATGCTTGGAGGGGCCCTGCCAAGCGAGCTGCCCTGCAAAAGGCAGCGAGGGGAGGGCGAGGACACTGATGACGCAGAATGTTTGGCTCTGGCATAGAGGCTGGTGGCTGGGAGGGGCTGCCGGGGGAGGGGCAGGGGCTGACGCGGTTGTGCTCTCCTCCCTACCCCCTCCCAGAAGCCCAGTGCAAGCCCTACTACTCCGACTACTCCCGCTTCCGGCTCCTCGTCCACCACCTGTGTACCAGCCACTACCTGGACCTCTTCATCACCGGTGTCATCGGGCTGAATGTGGTCACCATGGCCATGGAACATTACCAGCAGCCCCAGGTAAGAATGAATGACAAGTCACCAGCCCTTGGCACCCAGCCTGGGGCCCTTTCTCAGGGCCTACATAACCAGAGCCTGACCATTTCTTTGCTAGGTGAGTATTGGCACCTAGCGTGGGTTCCTTGTGGCTGTCACCTTCTTTTCCTAAGGAAGGACACCAAGGCTTAAGGAGATGGGCTGGTTTGACTAAAGTCACACAGCTGGGAAATGAGGATGTGATGTCATCACCCGTAAATTTTTATTAATTGTCCAGAGTGTGCTGGGCTCTGGATTATTGAGTGTACCACAGACTAGCGCATGCCCTTGGAAACTCAGTCTAGCGAACATCCGGCCCCAGATCTCACCAACGATCTTGCCACTTTTCCAATCATCCTTTCCCATCAGCCCTCAACTTTCCCCTCTGTACAATGGGGAGATGGAATTGGTGATGCGCAAAGTCCCTTGCAGTCCTAGCATGGTGGCCTTCCGGTGCTTTCCTAGGTAGTCTTGCCATCTTTCAAGAAGACAGGAGATATTTTAGCACAGGTTTGAAGTGTTCATATCTCCTGAGGTGGTGGCCAGTGGTCAGCCCTCAAAATGAGAATGGCAGAGCTAGGTCGCTTATGAGCCCTCCTGTCTCCACCTTTGGGAGACGTGGTGGTGGAGGGGCTGAGGAGAGCTGAGGAGGGCTGAGGTAGGCTGAGGCAGGCTGAGGAGGGCTGGGCCTGTGGAGACTCTGCCTCCTGCCCTCTGCCCCTGCCAGATCCTGGATGAAGCTCTGAAGATCTGCAACTACATCTTCACCGTCATCTTCGTTTTGGAGTCAGTTTTCAAACTGGTGGCCTTCGGCTTCCGCAGGTTCTTCCAGGACAGGTAATGGAGAGAGGGGGAGAGGGGAGGAGTCCGGGCTCAGGGGTGTTGCTGTGACTCCTGGGAAAATACCCAGATGGATCTAGTGCCCAAAGACCCTTCTCAACTCTTGGGGCCCAGCCACCAACCCAGGGCTGGCAGGTGGTTGGCAGAGCATCCAGGCCGTGGGAGATGGGAAGAAATTTGACAAGAGGCCACTGGCAGCTAGAAATCCGTGTCGCCTTGCCTGGGGCCAAAGGGCACAGAGTGTGGTGCCGACACCTGCCCAGGACTGGGTGCAGATCCTAGTTCTTCCACCCCTTATAGCTGGTGACTTTGAGTAAGTGGCTTACCTTCCCTGTGCCTCACTTTCCTCATCCATAAAATGAGAAACAATAGTCGCATCAGCGCCACAGTGCTGAAATTCCGGACTCCTATGAGTAAAGTTCTTTTTTATTTATTTATTTATATTTATTTATTTATTTTTAATTTATTTGTCGTTTTGAGACAGGGTCTCGCTGTACAGTTCAGGCTGGCCTTGAGCTCAGTTTTGTAGCCCAGGCTGGTCTCAAACTCTTACCGATCCTCCTGCCTCAGCCTCCCAAGTGCTGGGATTACAGGCGTGCACCACCACGCCTGGCTAAATTTTTAAATTTTTTTTTTCTTGTTTCAGAACTTTTGTTTGTTTGTTTATTTATTTTTATGGCCGGCTCAGCCTGCCCCAAGGGCAGGGCTGGCGCAGCATGTGGTGCCAGGGATCAGCCACCTAAGCTTTCCGAAGCAGGCGCTTTAGACCATTGAGCCCTCCTGCCAGGCCCCAAGTAAAGTTCTTAAAAAAAAACAGTGCTAAGCACGGAGCAGACACCCTGTAAGCACCAAGGTAAATGACAGTGGACAGCAGAGACCCTGGAGCTGAGGTCTAGTCGGCCTGCCTGTGCCACCAGCTGGCTCTGTGCCCCGGCCGAGCCAGCTCCCTTCTCTACTGCACGGGAGGCTGCATCAGCCGACCTCTGCCCTCCTTTCCAGCCAGGTCTTTCCGCGGCACGCCCGCCCCTCCCTCCCCCGCCCCCACTCAGGGAGCTGTGTCCCCCTGGCTCTCCAGGTGGAACCAGCTGGACCTGGCCATCGTGCTGCTGTCCATCATGGGCATCACGCTGGAGGAGATCGAGGTCAACGCCTCGCTGCCCATCAACCCCACCATCATCCGCATCATGAGGGTGCTGCGCATTGCCCGAGGTTGGTCCCGCCGGCTGTCCACTTCCTCCTGCCTTCCCAGAGGCCGCAGCAAGCACCAAGGAGAAGGCCTGGGGCTGGTGTGGGTCTAGACTGGCTGAGCCTCCTGAGCGTCCCACCAGCCTCAACCCAGCCCCGCCTGGCTCCACCTACCCGTTGGGTGACCCGGAGCCTCAGAGAGGCCAGCTGCTGACCCTGTCCTGTTCTGCAGTACTGAAGCTGTTGAAGATGGCCGTGGGCATGCGGGCACTGCTCGACACGGTGATGCAGGCCCTGCCCCAGGTAGCTGGAAGGGGCGTGTCCTCTTGGCGAGGGGGCAGCGGCCAGCGCAGGCGGCTGCCAAGGGCTCGGGTAAGCTGGGGCCCGGCAGATCCAGCGGCACTGTTTCTGTCTCTTTCCCTCTCTTCCAGGTGGGGAACCTGGGACTTCTCTTCGTGCTGCTATTTTTCATCTTTGCGGCTCTGGGGGTGGAGCTCTTTGGAGACCTGGGTGAGCTGGGGTTGGCGAGAGCAGATGGGCCGGGACTGCAGGAGGTTGAGGGGCTCCTGGACTGACACGAGCCTGTCTTCCCCCTCTCTCCGCCCCCAGAGTGTGATGAGACGCATCCCTGCGAGGGCCTGGGCCGGCATGCCACCTTCCGGAACTTTGGCATGGCCTTCCTGACCCTCTTCCGCGTCTCCACGGGCGACAACTGGAACGGCATCATGAAGGTGAGGCGCTGCTCAGAGCGCAGGCCTCCTGGGGCTGGCTCGGTCGCCAGGGGGGCGGCTCCACTCGCACAGCCAAGAGGCTTGGGAAGATGAATTGGCCCGGATGAAAGCGTGTGCCCTTCTGTCTCCTGTCCGGAATGCTCTGGAACTCCCTCTCCCCAGAACCTGCCCTGAGTCACGCACCCCAAGGCCACAGCAGATGCCTTCTGTCCCCTGGACACCGTGGCTCGCTCCTCCCCCTCGCTGTCCCCGCCCCTCGATGCCCCGTGACCCCGATGGCCTGGTTTTCCACCACAGCTCCGTCTGCCGGCCTCCCGGCCTCATGCCTCTGCCCTGCCTCCCCAGGACACCCTCCGGGACTGTGACCAGGAGTCTACCTGCTACAACACCGTCATCTCGCCCATCTACTTTGTGTCCTTCGTGCTCACGGCCCAGTTCGTGCTGGTCAACGTGGTGATCGCCGTGCTCATGAAGCACCTGGAGGAGAGCAACAAGGAGGCCAAGGAGGAGGCCGAGCTGGAGGCCGAGCTGGAGGCCGAGCTAGAGATGAAGACCCTCAGCCCTCAGCCCCATTCACCGCTCGGGAGTCCCTTCCTCTGGCCTGGGGTCCAGGGCCCCGACAGCCCTGACACCCCCAAGTCTAGGGAGCCCTACAAGGCGGCCCACTCCCTCGAGCACCCCACGGTGAGCCTGCAGCACCCTCATGAGAGCTGGCAGTGTGGGGCGGGTGGCCAGCAGCTCAGCGGGTGGTGGGTGGGGAGCCCACCCAAACTTGGGGCTCCCCCAGATCCTCTGGGTCTGAGGGGCTGGCAGCAGGGATGCAGGGCCACCCTCGGCAAAGCGGCCACACCCGTGCTGGCCCGTCTGCCCCCCGCTTCTCCAGCCTGCTGCGGCCTCCCTTCTTGGCTCTCAGGTTCAAGGCTAAGTTTTCTGTTTCCTTCCTGTCTTTCTTGCCCCGGCCCGGTTGCTGAACCTTTGTGCTGCCCACCTTGAATCCTCCCCACCTTCCCGTCACCGTCACCATCCTTTCCCACAATCCCCTTCCCTCTGGCTCCGCCCCCTCCCGCTCCCCTTTCTCATCTCTCTGTGGCCGTGTGTGTTGTGAACGCATGTCCTCTGGGTGTGGCCTCCTCCTCCCTCCACCCTCTTCAAACCCGGCCATGACGATTCCGTCACTGCCCCTCTGACCCCTGCTGCCCCCGATGCCCCTTATGGGCTGGTCCTCCCAGGATGGACAGCTGTTTGACACCATCTCCCTGCTGATCCAGGGCTCCCTGGACGGGGAGCTGAAGCTGATGGATGAGCTGGCAGGCCCTGGGGGCCAGCCTTCTGCCTTCCCTTCTGCCCCTGGCCCCGGCGGCTCCGACCCACAGGTTACTGTCATGTGCTGTGCTCCCTGCCCCGACTGTGCCAAGCTGTGCCGTGCTGTGCTGCGCTTTGGGCCTCGGAGGTTGGCGGGAGGCAGTTGGGGGCATCTAGGGCACTCTAGAACCAACATGGAAGGTGTGGGACGCAGTACCCTTCGACAGAAAGAAAGGGTGTAGGAGGGTTTGGAAGGGGGCTTGTTAGAAAGGATCTGGAAGGGAGGGGCTCCTGAGGACCGTGGGGGAGCAGGGAACCACCCCGGGCATGTCTTGAGCCCCAGTCTACTTTTCCCTTGTGTCCAGAACCCACCCCCGTGCTCTGGTGGCTTTGAAGACACTGGGCACGGCGATTGCTCTCAGGAGCTGGCCACGTGGGTCCTGTCATGGATTCTGGGGCCTCATCGCAAAACAGGCCTTGGCACCCCACTGCCTGGCCCAGCCCCTTCCCATAGCACCCCACATCGCACCCAGAGCTTCTGCTTTCCGGGCACCTCCTCTCCTCCCCTGGCCCAGGTGCCCCCCACTGACAGGGTGGCTGCAGACCTGGAGACCTGCCAGGTGTCAGCTGAAGAGATTAGTCTCCGAATGAAGGGGTAGGCAGGCAGGTACCTAGGAAGCCGACAGCCCGACCAAAAGACACAGGCCGTGACTGGCACATGGTGAGGGCCTGGGCCTCTCTGTTTGACCCGGGCTCAGGCTGGCAGGGACCTAGCAGGGGCAGCAGGAGAATGAGTCCTTTCCCTGCACCTCCACTCCTGAAGGAGGCTCACAGGAAAGGTGACAAGAGGGTAGCTGCCGGCCCCGGTCCCTCTTCCCCAGCAGTCTGGAGCCCCTGTGACCCCCCCCCAATCCCCCTCCCCGCACACCACAGGTGAGCCCGCCAGATGGTGTGGTCGCCCTGATGCGCCCACAGGAGGCCAGCAGGGACAGCCCTACCCAGGGCCCCGAGCTGGAGAGGGCGGGCAGGCTGCGGGCTGCCGGCAGGTGGAGGAGGGCCTGCCAGGGGAGAGACAGGATCTGGGGGCAGGCCAAGTCCTGCCAGGCTTTTGGAAGCAAAGAGAATAGGCAGAAAACAGCTGCCAGCGCCCCCCACGCCGCCCTGTCTGTGCCAGGAGAAGAGGAGACGGCTTTGCTGGCCTTTCTTTTTCTTTTTCTTTTTGTGGGTAGCATCCTTATGGGCGTCAAAGCCCCAGCTCCTCCGCTCCCTGCCTGGGTAGTGGTCGTGGGGGAGGGGGCTGCTCGGCTGCCTGGGGTATCTTTAGAGCTTGTCTCCTGTCTGGCTGCTTTGTCCCTGTTTGCTCTTTGGTGCCTGTTGCAGACTCTGATCAGAGCAGGGGGTTGCAGCGGGTGAGGGGAGGCGCAGTCTGACTATTTGGGAAAGGGGTGGGACGTGGGCAAGGACGCCTCCCCCACCCCTGCTTTGCTGAGAGGGGCACTGTACCGTCCTGGTGTCTCACGCCTGGTCATCTCTCTCCTGTTTAGATCCCTCTAGCTGAGATGGAAGCTCTATCTCTGACGTCAGAGATTGTGTCTGAACCGTCCTGCTCTCTAGCTCTGACGGATGACTCTTTGCCTGATGACCCTCACTTGCTCTTACTTAGTGCCCCGGAGAGCGGTGTACATGCACACGCCCCTCATGCCCCCCTGGCCAGCCGGGCCGGGCTGGCTGCAAGGCTCCAGGTCCTCCTCACTCCCTCTGTCACCAGCCACTGCCCAGAGGCTCCCCATCGGGCTCTCGGTGCCCCCCCACGCCCCCCCACCCCTGTCTTCATTGACAG